>JABFOX010002498.1:0-11367 GCA_022817665.1 Axea sp. ZL-2020 | reverse complement strand
TAGAAATAAAGAATTATTAAATTATTTGTTGTTCATCCTCCTTGTTTTAACTACATATCAAGCCATTTTACAGTGTGTATTCAACACCATATTCAACCCGGATCCAACACATTTTTCTAGTATGATACTGGGATAACAATTGTCATAACGCATGTCAAATATTAACACAAAACTGAATTTAATAACGGGGGTGGGCGCATCAGTGAAAGAAGTTAAACCAATTATAATTTTTTAAATTTCAAACAATTTTGATTGATGAAAATATCATTTGTTCAAATAATATATTCCCTGTAATTTAAATATTATACTTGTAATTAAAATTGCATCATATAATTACGGG
This sequence comes from Axea sp. ZL-2020, assembly GCA_022817665.1. Lineage (NCBI taxonomy): Eukaryota > Metazoa > Arthropoda > Insecta > Hymenoptera > Scelionidae > Axea > Axea sp. ZL-2020. Next base: position 11,027 of record JABFOX010002498.1, on the reverse strand, counting down.
GAAAATTAGGTTACATTCTCTGAAATTAAGATATTTTGGAAATAATTTCGTAACAGTTTTTGTAAATAATGATTTTTTTACAACACGTTTTGTTAAAAGGATATTTCATATCCTTTTTTTGCTACACTGATTTTATTTTAATTGTCCCGAATAAACGTCCATGCATATTGAATGAAAGAATTATAATCTGAATTTATAGTTAATGTTTTGTGACTTTTAATGCATTTACATAAATTACACATATACAAAGTGGGAAAAAAATTATAATCTTTAGTATTAACTTTATGACACAAATTTCATGTTGTGTTATAATTAGAAAAAACATAAATAACTATTTTTAAATTGTATTATTTCCGGAATGGTTTTTTCGCAGACTTTATATATTACAAAAAATCACTTAAATGCAAACAGTAATTTTATTTTCCAAAATTATATTTTTTATTGCTTCAGTATCGGTATTTAGTATCATACCAATATATATCTAAAAAATAAAATTTCACTGATTGCTGATAAAAATTTAAATATAATACAATAATCTATTGTGTGGAGTTTATAAACCAATTGTCGAGGTTAAAACGCCAACGGTTTGTGTCTAAACCTCCGTACAACCCTTTTTTCTGAAACATCCTGTTGTTATTGATACAAACCAGTGATGTTTTACATTCGGCAAAGGAATCACCAAACCCTGCTTATTAATTTTCATATAAAAAATAATAACATTTCGTTTTTATTGATGCTACTAAAATAATATTACTCACCATTGGTTGTTAATGTTAGACTAATTTAATTAAGTGCTGAACCGATTGCAAATTTTTACATTTATTGAACGCAATTAATATTAAATTATGTAGTTGTAATTTTAAAAAGTATATATGTATATACTTTAGTATAATTTATTTTGTGGAAAATGCACTTCTGTCTGAAATATAATCTTACGTTTTAAAATTAATTATGAAAGATAAATACTATACAATATAACTTAAAATAATTAATAAAATAAATATCTATAGTTATAACTTAAAAATGAAAAGATTAGTTTCTGTTCAAGTTTTATTTTAACTATAATACTTTGAAATTTGATCGGTCCCGTTAACAGAGTCTAAAATGATTAAGTAAAAAGATATCAGTTCATGCCTAAACTTAGAAATTATCTTCGCTAGAATATTGCTACAAAACAGCATGTCTGTGCAATTGTATGTTAAAAAGACATTGTTTAAAAGCAACGAACAATCAGTTAATCGGTAGAATTATGAATAGAGTTTTTAATCTGAATAAGATTCTATTAGTTTGTTTGCCAATCTCTTCCAGTTGTTTAAAGTGGTGATGCATTATCAAGGCGTTTAGAAAATACGCAAAATCGTCAACGATGCCTGAACTTTTACTAACAGTAAAAACGTTCAGATTTAGTTATGCGTTAGAACGTTCACTATTTATCAGAAATAACATTGAAAAATATTTCGAAATAGAAAAATATACCACAAATGTTATTATGATATACTTGTTTAAATAATATGATGTAACTCTTATAAAAGAAAAATATTTAATTATATTTAATATCTATATTTTTTCATCAGAAATTCTATATTCGTCTTACGTATTAATTTCGTTGCGGACAAAACTATATTAACAAAACTACTTTGCTAATATAAGAAGTTCTTTTTTTCTTCTTTTTTTTATCTCAGAGTATGTCTTTTATCTATACGAAGTTTTAAACATTGAATTCAAACAAATTCTTAAATTCAATTCACCTTTCATATAGTTACATGAATTATATTTATAATTTTCTAAGTACTACTTAACTCTATGAATTGTAAAGCTCTAAAACAACGCCGTGAAGTTTGAGGATATTTGGGGTTGAATTTTATTACAACTAATTGTAATACGAAACAAACACAAAATATTGGATCAACTTTGTCCATGTAAATGAATTTACTTTCTGATAAATGCAAAACGGTCAAACAAATGAAATAAATTAGTATACATTTGGAGTTTACATGACCTTAATTGCATCTTTGTCTATTTCACTTGTTTTTAGTATCTTTCACTAAGTAAATGTAAATAGTTTTACATAATAAATCTACCCAATTTTGTTTCTTTTAGAAATCGTGCAACTTACGAAATTAAATGTTTTTAAAACATTTTAAAACTTTCACTTTCAAAATGCACGAATTTTTAAAAATGTATGTATTTCAATAGAAAAGCTTTTGCTTTTAATTTATCTTGCTATTCAAATAATTCTCAATGTTTTATTATAGTTTTAAAGTATTTTGGAAATACTGTTACTTGGAACTATTAATTTCTTTTGTGTATTTATCAATTTCAAGGTTAGATAAAATATTGAAAAGTGTTTGTTTACACTTAGAAGAAACCAAATTATTTCTTTCTTACAAAGGACAAATTTGGTTTACAGCTGTAAATAATAAAAATAAACAACAGTATTATCATAACCTCTGAAGGAGAAGAATAGCATGGATAATAAACATTTAAAAGTCATTAAAAAACAAGCGAAGACGCAGCACGGATATCTAAGCCTACGGTGTATATTTTCCACGTACGTTTATTTTTTTAATTAAAATATTAACAAGTACACAATAAATATATATTTAAAATTCCATTTACATAATAAACAGCATGGAACAAAAAGCTTTCTTGGTTAAAAAAAGTCTGCTGAATCGATTTTGAATTTAAAAAGAAAATACCAATTTAAACTTTTTTAAACTTATTGTAATTTACAAAAAATAAAAAATGCAATTTGTATCTCACATTTTTCAGGATAGATTCAGTATTAATTTTATATTTGGAAGTTACTGAAATGAGATTGATACGCTAACTTATTATCCACTAATAACTAATTTATCGCTAACTCATATTGTATCATGGCTGACCAAGCAGATAACAGATATATTTTTATTATTTTTTTTTATTGTAATATAATAATTTTGTATAAATGTATAAAGTTAAAATTTGTTTTCAAACTGTGAAGATTTTTTACTTTGTTCCTGAGCTAAGCTGGCTATTATTTGTGATACGTTGGTATAAAAGTTTATGTAAGTTACAAACGACAAATAATTCTCTGAGTGTGACAAATGTTTCACAGACAGTTTTTCTTACAAAATTGTATTTTTTGTAGTTCAGTTTTATAATTATTTCTTTACAAAAACAAAGGATATGACACTGAAAAATAATAAATTTGCAAAAGGTTTTATTAACAGTTACGCAAAAATGTCTTTCCAATAAAGTAACTTTTTTTTCTATTTGTAGTTATTTAGAGATACAACACCAAAATCCAAAAACAATAATTTCATTCCGGGCTTGACAAGAGTTACGCACACAACTTTAATCGCGCTAACAGTTTATAACAAAGAGCACAGAAGTACCAGTAAGTATTTTAATACCTTCGGAATGAACTTGCACGAACGTATTTTTTTTTTTCAAATCTTTTAAAAAATGTTCGTGCGTTGCACTAATTTCGAAATAATGTTATTGTTTTCAGCATAATTTTTTGTTTTGTATTACTTTTATGAACAATTGTTTAAAAAAACTGTGCAAAGTAAAAAAAGAAGTGTTATTATACTGAAAAGAAATTTCTGTGAAACAGTCACCGAACTCTTTAAAATTTCATTATTTATGGTTCAAGATTTCGTGTAATAAATGAATAACTAATGGAATCGCAGTAAATTGTAATTAAGAAAGTTTGTTCGTAAAGTTATTTATACTCAACAAACAACTGTGAGACAATTACATTAACAGTCATTTACTTTATGACTAACAACAGAAAAAATATTATTTAAATTTTTTATTGACATCTTCAAATAAATTGTTATATTTGTCATTTTGTTTTACTATTGAACTCTTGTTCGCTTCGGAAAGTAAAGTTAACGACAAAGTCGCAGTGTTTCTTAACTTTTATAAAGTGAATGAGAGCTTCTTCGCAACAAAAATTGTGGCATCAAAGATAAGTTTTACAAATTTTCACAGACAAGATATTCATTTGATGGATTAATTAATTTTACAATTTTTATTCATTTTTAATCGAAACTGAAGTACTTTAATCAACAGGTTGTACATTTTCATCATTTAAAATAAAGAAAAAAAAACAATAAAAAAATTACTAATGTAATGTTTATAAGAGAAATATTATTGGGAACTTTAACAAATTGAAAATGTAACAAGTTCATTTATTTTAAAGGGAAATTTAATAATAACTTCAAAACGTTATTTTATTATTAAAACTCCATATGATAAATAAATAAATTTATTCATTGAAAAATGCAAAACAAATTGTTTTTATTAAATTTAAAATCAAATATAACACACATTTATTCTGCAAAATTTGTTTGGTAGTTTAATTAAAATAACGTATATAAATGTACAACAAAAACAAAATATTATTAAAAAATTCAATGGTGCGAAACGCATTTAAGTGACAGAAAATCATAAATCTTTATCTTTTTATTTGTATTATATTTTAATGTTTTAAATGACAAGCGTGGACTGTGATAATAATAGGCTTTAAATTTGTACTGCTGAAAAGAAAGATACACTCGTACCAAAGTAAAAAAAAATGTCGAATTTTCTAATTAGTGCAACTTTGTTTAATGAAATCTCTTGAAATTTTTTTGAAATTAAAGAGTACAACTTCTTCTTTCTGTAGATGTTTAATATAGATTTTTTATAAGTATGAAATAAAGGTAGATTGTGAAAAAAAATGTAATTCGGAACAGATTTTTTCTAAACATTTTTAAACACTGGTGTTTGTACGATAATTTTTGACAAAGTGACTACCCTTTTAATTTAATCGCAAAGTTTCATGAGTTTCGATGACTTTGGTATCCTTGACAATCACCTGTCGAACAAATCAGTAGTAATTACAATTGTCATCATAATTACGATAAAATTATTCGACTCTGGTTGCTGTGTTCATTTTTTTCAGCAGTACATTACATGCAAGTGCTTCAAAAATCAATAAAAATATTATAAGGCTAATAAGGAATAAACAATACACATTTGTATCGTCTTAATATTTTTTACTTTATTTTAATGCTTGTTTAACAGATTACGCTGGCGTGTAGTGTAGCACATACGAATAACACATACATCTTAAGCTTTACAAAAATTAGCGATTTAATTAGCCTTGCAATAAGTTGAGACTGAAAAAAGATTAACGAATTAACCCTTCTTTGCATGATTTTTTCTATTTTTTTAAAATAAATCAGGGTGATGTAATTAATGCTCTAGATTAAAGGAAAAATTTTTTTGACTATTTTTTGACAACTGCGTTTTGTTGTACGCAATAGTCTCTTAAAAAGTTGCCAGCAACAATAAATTTACAGTACAAGGGTTTTGAGTACCTTTTTTTGTTGACTAAATATTATGATTGAAATTTCCATCATCATGCAAAGAAGGGTTAATAGATTCAGTAAAAAATGACAAATTCTGTGTTTGTATTAATTTTGTTGAAATTATTATGCGATAAAATAATATAAATCCTTTGATATTTTACCACATTGGATTTAACAGATAAAATATATGACAAAAAACGGAAAATAAATACTTAGCAATTTTTGAAATAGTAAACATTGATTATTTAAGTGGCAGTTTCCATCTCTTAGTTTTTCCAATATACGACGAACCTAATGTTTGGTTTATTTTCCTTAATAACGGCACATTTTTATGTACCCGATCATTAAAATTAATGACATTTAGTTATAAAAACGAAATACGTTATTAATTTAACCTGTGCACTGTAGAAATAAAATATAAATTTACCGAATTGAAATGATATCTTCCTGTCTGAAAAACCGTTGAAAACCGACAAATTATAATACAAAGCAAGATTTCGAATTAATATCACGATTCAATGCAATTTTAATTTTTGTTGCACAAATGCCAAATAAATGACGGTGATTAAATGGGCAAAATTAATTCGCAAGTGATACGAATGATGATTTTTTTATTTTAATATTTGCTGTGCAATTACCTTTTAATTATCACAATGAATGAAGTAATTAAGGAAATCGACAAATTTTATGAATGTCGCGTTACATTCGGAATGAAAACTTTAATTATTATAATGCTTTCCATTCTTTTCGTTTGCCGTGTCATTAATCGTGGTTCTCCCGTACGAATATTGATATCACAAGGGATAATAAGATATGGGGTCGTTACATTTAACTGCAAGCAATTCCCTCGGATGAATTCATTGATGAATTTCAACTTGCTAGTTCTCTAACCTTTTGACGCTCCCCTCAGAATTATACGCTGAAAGTCCGGCGTTGAATTTTTGATACACAAATATTTGTGCTAAGGATTATAATGAAGTTGTTCGGATAATGATTAACATGGGATTTATTTAACCACCTCATACCTTTACGCGGGAATTCCTATCGAAGTTAGCACAAAGTGCATATTGATGATGAATTATTTTCCTTCACCTGTAATTGATAAAATTATAAATTGTATCAAAATTTATTTACAAACGTACAAGGAAGTAGGGATATTGCATATACAATTGTAAAACTGCATTAAATGTATAACATTCCAATAATTATTCATGCCAATCAGTGCGATAAATATTATGAGACTTACGTTGAAAAAATTGTTGAAAGTGAATTAACCAAAGTGAATTAATTGCGTTGTTTTACTCACGAAAAACTCCAGTATTACAAAATAATTATTTAATCGGTCGAATTAAGTGTTTTGCAAAATTGACTTAAATTCATTTAAAATGCTCAAATTGTAATATTGTTCACTGAAAATAAAATATTACGCTCTTTCGCACAATCCTTTCTTTTACAAATATTAAGAAATTTTCACTGGCATTGCAAACTGTGAATAGCACTGTGTCGTTAAAAAAAATGTAAATAAAAATATTCCATTTGCAAATCCATCGATACTGATCATTATTCTGACCTTACAGTAATAAAAAAATGTTCTGCTCATGTGCATATTCATTGTAAAAGCAAGTGTTTTTAAAGATATTTTAATATAAAACATTGGTGTTTTTTTATATGAAAATGCCTTGAAGTTATATTAAATACTAAGACATCTGTTTTCTACTATTTCTCAATAGTAATGTTGTAAATTAAAAGTCGAAACGAAAACATTATTTTTATTATTTTTTTAGTTTTATGACTTTTTTGTTTTATATATATAATAATTAAATTTAAAGATCAGACAAATCGCTTTGCATATTTGAAATAGTGAATCAATATTATGTAACTAACGTTTTTTCACGTAACAAGATGACGAAAATAAATATCGTTCGGAATTTATTGAATCGAAGAAACGCGCGTATGCGGACAAAATGTACGAGCACCCACACAGGCGAACACTAATCACATTATTAGGGAGCATTTTATCCGAGTTTCAGTTTAACATGCTCGCGATATTTGGATCTATCGTTTAATGCGATTATTAATGTCAGATGTGGAGAAAATAATTTATTGAATTTACTTCGTCAAAATAGTTAGATTTACTTTCTCCAGCTGCATCTTTGTTCATTTCATTTATTTTCATGTTTTTTTTACCTTTTATTTACCATGTTTAACTAGTTGCACAAAGTCGGTTCAATGAATGATTTTGTTCCGTTTAAATATTGATTTATTAGTTGAATTAACAATTTGAAATGCAGTTTCAACCGGAGAAAACTTTATTTTGAATTCATCTACAAACGACTGCGATGTTTCAATATTTAAATCAAAACTGCTAACAAAGTGGTCTCGTAATAATTAAAAAAAATATTGCATAATTAAATATGTTTTGTTGAAACAGTAGTGCTTTTTTTTGGACCATGAAATACCTTTAAACAACGTTGAATAAAACGCATTAAGAGCTGCTCTTGAATAATAATGATAAATATTGCGAATGTAATGTTTTGAATAGGAGCAGCGAAACAAAGCGATAAAGCGTGTGAAAATATTATACTTGTGCCACCAACTCTCTGAAATTAATTGTCCGTGGAAAAAAAGAAGCCAATAAAAAATAACTGCATTATTATTATAAGAAATTAAACGAATCTCATTTCTAGTTACAACAGACCAATCCATGGTCAAATCTGACTCGTCATTCGGCGACTGTTGGCACAACGAACAAATTTGACCAAAGACATATTTTTCGAAAAAGCAGATGTATTATCAGTTGCTCACACAGGCAGTTTAACCACAGTGACACCGGACATCTGACTTATATCAACCGAACTAACCGCAATCTCGCGTTGACCGATTTATTTGCGCGAATCCGTACGAGTACAGTAGAAAGAAATAATCTTCTTTTTATTAAAAGTGTCCGTGTAGATACATTAAGCGATAATAAGCATCGTGTGCGTGGAAAAAAACGTAGAGCGCAGTTTTACAACACGTTAAACAATAATCATCACTTTTATCGTCGGAGCAACGTAGTTTAATTTCCGTCAGCGACGCACCGATGTAGCATAAGCGTCTTAAATATGACATGTTCGATGTTTAAGTTCCAATCCAGATGCATTCACGCGATGGCGCAGACGCAAGCCACACACGCCAGCCCGAATAATACGGCGTTTGGAATTCAACTAAACAAATTTTTATTATTAGTTGAACTTCACTCGCATATGAGATTACATTTAGATAAAGTTGATGGAACGTTAAACGAGTGAGATTTTATCACAACGACTGAATCTTAATTCAAACGAGCGTTCGCTATTGTGCGCAGTGGGCTTTGTGTAAACTGCTTTCATTGGTTGATAAGTTATTGACAAAAAACCCAGTCCACGCGTAAGCTGATAATTTACTTTCGATTAACTCATTTTTGGATTATTCATAATTGCTGTTTCGTTCGGCTAATCCGCCGTCCGATGATGGTAATCGCGCATGCGTTCATCGCCGACTTGTTACACGGCGAAACGTTGTTGGCCCGTTTCGTTTTCTTAGCAGTGGCCCATTCTTTTGCTAATTCGCAGCGTCAACAAAAAGATATTTCGGCCGTTTTGTGTTGATTCGCATAACGCGCTGTTTCAGTTTCTTTTCGTCCAGACGGACTTTTTAATCAACCGTTGTACCCCAATCTTCATTTTCATAACAGCAGCGGCGGTGGCGCCGACCCTTTTCATCGCGTCACACGAGGCGTACACTAACAGAGCTTGGCCACTTTCATTCATGCATTTCACGTATTTCCAACCGTGAGCGCCACGCATGTAAGCTCTTTTATTGGAATACTGCGCTCACGACACGGGAAAAATCATGCCGATAAATACGATTGACGGATGACGCGAACTTCGTTCGCATTGAGTTTGATCTCCCGTGGATGAAGGGCTCGATAAAACAACGGCTTTTGTTATTTTCAAACGGTATTGTTCATTTTAAAGCAAACATTGATTAAAGTGCATTTCAGATGTACGCGAAAAATATTTTCGTAAATCGTGCCGTCGCGCATTCCACAAAGTATCACCGGAAAGGCATTTTTCAACGTTTCAGGTAGTTCGTGATCGAACGTTTACATTTTACAAGTAATTTTCGTAGCAACGGTTTTCATGTGTACGGATGGTGTTGAATAACATTTGATGATAACATTTCGTTGATAGAATTCTTTTTAAACGCACTCGTTAATTATTATTAATTAATAAGTGCAGTATTTGTTCAAACGCTTAAATAGAAAATCATTGTTGGTTAACAAATACGGCTGTTGAATCATTATTAATAGTCACAAAATATAATGCACACATGATAAGCAATAAAATCACTAAGTTCTATGAAAAATTGCTCACCAACTTCGTATCACTGGTGCTGTTTATCTTTCATTTAAATATTCTCGTAATTAAATGGTTTTCGTTTGCTATTAATGTTTAAATCCATAAAATTAAGTCCGAATCACTCGATTCTTCTATCAAACGCTGTAAAGCGACTATCAATTTTTGAAATATTTCAGATCTTTCATACGATGGTTAACTACGATTTGTTAGTTTTTTTTTGTGTGTGTTGTTTTTTATTGTTCTTAGGAAACAACTTTTATCGCGATAAACAATAAAATGATGGTTTCGAATGCTGATGTTTTATTATGATAATGAAGAATCGCACAGTCCAGCGGTTGTTTCGCGGTTCGTTTTGGTTTCAATATTTTATGACAAACGTGAATGCTTTTATAGCCGATCGTAGTTTATGTTTATTTATTTTGGCTACAATAATTGCAAGGTTGAAACAAATTATAATTATGTTTATTGTAATCACAAAGCATGGTTAGTATCAAATATCACCGCAGTTTATTTCTGAGTGTATGATTGTTTGCCACGGAGCGTACAAAAATGTCTGTTTGTGGGCATCGATATATCGATTTCTCATTTTCGACTGCGTTTCATTTACATTCATCGACTTGTGTAAGTTTTGTGCCAAACAACGAAACTTGTAAGATTTATTGGCGCGTTTGAAAATAAAGTCATGTTCATGGATGAGAGTTTTCTTTAAGGGGGAGGAGCCAACGGCAGTTGGGACAAACATGTCTCTCTGATTAAGAGTATGACAAATTGAGGCTGTGTGTTTTTTTCCCATCCGCTGAATATTGTTCTACTTTTTACTTCGAAGTTGTATAACTTTAAAGTTATTTTAAAATAATGTCGATGGCCTCAGAAACATTTGTACAGATGCGCTTGTAATAAGTGAATCTCAAAATTCGAATGTGGACCACGTCTGAATTAAAATTTCGTAGTTTAAAATTCCTTTCAATTTTATGAAGTCAGTTTTCAAAGTTATGGCCAAGCCATTCATTGTTAATAGGAGAAAATTACTTCTCGGATGAGATAAATCCGAACGAAACTTTCATACTACATTTTTAATTCGTAACTTATTTGATTCGTTATATTTAAATTATTTTGTAATTGACTCGGTGAAAGAATACTGCTCTCTGGAAAATATCTTTTCGACTCAGGACTTGAGTGGTTTTGGTACAAAAAAAAAAAAAAAAAAAAAAAAAAAAAAAAAAACACAAAAAAAAAAAAAAAAAAAAAAAAAAAAAAAAAAAAAAAACATAAATTTATAAATGTTTTATTTTAATTTATTCTC
>JABFOX010002497.1:0-11368 GCA_022817665.1 Axea sp. ZL-2020 | reverse complement strand
ACTCTGATACGATCTCTTTCTGTCTCTTTTCCTCTTTTGTCAGTTGTTATCTCGTACGCAAGAATTCTATGCGAGTTAATCCTTGTGATTTTAACGATCGAACTATAACGCGCGAATGGAGTGAACTGATTGTTTTTTTTATCGCACCATTTAACCATGAATTAGAACGATCAACTAATTTCTTCTTTAGAAGAAGTACACTGTTCCCGATTCGAGACTTTAGCGCCAACATGAACGTTTCCTCGAACTCCACACTGACATCTTGACGATCTGACGTATTCACGCAGCGCGACGTTTCAATTCCAAGAGTAGTGGGCTTTGTTTTGACTCGAGCGTGTGTGTTTTATATGAGCAATGCATACACACAAACTTCTATTTAAGCGTAAGTTTCACGCACTAGATTGTACTCGTTGAAGCACAATGGACGCTGATTGTGGCGCGAGGGTGCGGCTATGTTTGCGCGGAAAATTTGAATTCATACATTTAAAAAATCGTAATTGAACAATTTCATTTTTCTTATTAATAAACATTCATGTATATGTGACGTACGATCATACCCAGTTAATTGATTCTGGCATGCCTATTTTTAATTTATTGATTATTGCATACTCATTTTTAATTAATAAATGTTGCATTTTTTATAAAAATAAATGTATTTTCCATATTTAAAAAATATATTAATAAAACAGTAGACATATATTAACGTATGATGAAAACCGTTAAATATACGGTCAATATATTGTCAGTATATTGTTATTTTGAGTTTATATTTTAGTATATTTTTGGTAATTACAGTATTAAAATTCATATAGTAATTTACCAGACGATTGTTCAGTATTGACACGAAATTGTTTACAGGTCTGAATCTTTATTACTGAATCTAAATAAAATACCATTGGTTTAGTTCTCGTTAATAACTGACACAAAATTGATAAAAAGATTAAATTAACTTATAAATGATTCATGTATGTTTTATATATGATCCATATATTTATATGATTTGTATATAAATTACATGAAAGATGTGAAATTAATATATAAAATATATATAACGCGCTTGAATAATCTATCATTCACAAATTATTTATGAATGATTCATAAATAGTATATATAATTATTGATTGTAATATCATTTTATTGCTATTGTTTGCCAACCATTGACAAAAGTTTCTCGACCACCGTCAGCTCGATTGTTAATTTATATGTGCATATGTTTATCGCTCATATATAGTCAATTATTACTAAGCATATAATCAAATATTAATTAAAAAAAAAATAATTTTGTTAAATATCTTTTTAGACGTTAAAAAATTGTAATAAAAATAAAAATTGTACAAGGGGCGTTTAATTATTCTTTAGAAAAAGAGAGAAAAACAAATTAATGTTGGATAAAATGTTTGTTATTTTTCAACATAATTAGTCACTAGTTAATACATGTAATTAATAATGAATACAGTGGAAACATTAACGACATTCTAATGAGAGATGACGATTACTTAAAGCAAACCTGTTTGAATCAGTGCTCTAATCTTGAATTTTCTAATGACTTATTGAATACCCTCTGTAATTTTCATACATAGAGCCCAATTGAGATAATACAGCGCTATTGACTCAGTAATAAATAAATATCATAAATAAATTTTAAGATATTAAAATTAACATCATCCATACTTTTACATTACTTTTAAAATTTTATAAAATAAAACTAAAAAATGTGTACCCGATCTTAAATTGTAAAAATTACACAAGTTTTACTGTAATTAAACTTTGATGAAATGTATACAGTAACAAATTATTTACATGATAAATAGATTAAATTTATTAAAATAAACATAGTATTTGAAATATAATATTTGTACAACTAACTATATTTAAAAACTCAGTCATTTAAAATATGAAATGCATAAAATACCATAATTTCAATCAGTCTGCTTTCTTTTCGCATTTACTTAAGCTAATTTGTTTATAATTTCCTCGTAAATCAGAAAATGTAGAGTATTAGTCTTAATTGCTAAAAGTGATAATGTATTCATTCTTTTTTTCCTGACTAAAATTCCAATGTCAATAATTGTTTACTTTTAACGTGGAAAATTATATTTCACTGAAGCAGTTCATTGCAAACATGTACAGAAGAATGCGTAGAGCAATATCGATATTTGAATGCATTTTTCTGCAGAGCGTAAGACAACAATTCTGAAACGGTTCTCTTCGTATTAATACCTATTTATAAATAGTTACTAATGTGTAGACATTCTTTGTATAAAGCATCTTCTAAATCCTCAGGATATACAATTATAAAATGTTACTAAACACCATAAACATTTTCATAAAATTCTGTTTTTAAAGAATTTTTTTATCTTTTTCTTTTTTTTTCCGTTATTATGGAAAAAATTTTGTTAAAGAAAAAAACTTTAGTCGACTTAAAAAAAAACACTTGTGCAGGTAATTATACATTTCACTACGTTCATCCAATTGAATTTTCGAAGTATCTAAAATGACATAATAAATGTATAATCTAAAACTTTCTTGAGGAGTTTCTTGATAAAAAGCATTTAATTTTTTATCTAAAACATTGAAATAAATAAAAAGAAAATATAATATACTTTTTGTCACAAAAACAATTTATTTCCATAAAAATAGTATTAAACGTTTATTCATTATTTAATTATTAAAATAATTTATTTAAATAATTATATTGTGAACAAATTAATTTAGTTCTAAAAAATATTGACAAACTATTTAAATAATTTATATATAACAAATGCACTTAAACAAATTTACAAGTCAAAGAAGGACGAAATTAGTGGAGAATATAGGAAACTACACAATAATGAAGTACAAGGACTATACCATTCTCATAATAAGAGTAGTAAACTCACAAAGATTTTAATGTGTTGGATACGTGGCATGAACGGCAAAGGAAAGAACGATATATGATACACGAAGGTAGAGTGGGTAGTATAAGACTCTTACGTAGGTCTAGATACAGATGGGAAGATAATATTAAATTCAATCTTGGAGAAATAAAACCCAGGAATATACCATACACAGAATTGACGCAAAACCGGAGTTCCAAACGTCATATATCAAAAAAGGTATTATAAATAAACATTGTCACCATAATATAATTTAATAACAATAAAACTTATTGGATTAAATTGCTAATATATATGTATATAAATATGTGTATTAAATACCTTTAGTAAAAATGTGTTTTTGTTCTAAAAACTTGTGGTCTCGATTTTTTACAAGTAATTTGGTTTTCAGTCTTGTTTTCGGAATTTGCTGTAGATGTCAAATATGTGTTGTAGATACATGATAATGGTGTCCATCTTTTAATTATCAAAACTGATTCGGTTCAGTATTTTTACATATTTGCAAACACTTTCTTTTAATGTTTATTTTTTAAATAAAAAAATTGTTCATTTTTTAGAAAACTTTTTTTATTCTTAAACACAAAAGTAGTAATTTTCAATAAATTATCATTTTTTTGTGTGTAAAAATCAATCAAATAAAAATAGCAAAATCATTAAATAATTAAAAAAAGTCTTTAATGGTTTTAATTATTATTGGTTTCATCAGATTAGATTGTTTGTTTCGAACATTATTAACATTAGTTGAAACTGGATGCCATGTTATACTACCATCAGTTAATGATAATTTAGTAATTCTATTTAAAGCCTCAGTTTCAGAAAATTTGCTATGATTTAGCCAAACCTACAAACATAAATAACAGTATTATTTGTTGTAATTATATCTACACAAATATTCAATAATATTTAACGATAACATACATTTGTTTTATTTATTTAAAAAATAAAACAAACTACTAGAAAATATAAAGAAAAATCAAACAAAGTACAAAAATATTTCAGTGTCAAATCAGTGCAATTTTGTAAACTAATCATGAATTTTCATGGATTACATTATTTTTGACAGAATATAACATTAAAAAAATGCAAAGTGTGTAGTTTATATTTAATGGAGTTCCTACTATTTTATAATACAGTATTTTTTTATCGCAGTAATGTATTATATTTATAAATTTATATTATTGTATACCAATGTAATCAAATAATTTATATGCATTCAAATGCATAAAAATACTTTTATGCAAAGTATTGCAACATGAATGACATTAAAATTACATATTTTTACAGTAAAGATAAAAAGTTTTTATACTGGTAAAAAATAAGCAAACAATTTTAATAAAACTTGAGTTTAGTTTATTTTTATTTTACCTGTATATTAAAAGCTACTTATTCGTAAAATAAACTTTACAGACATATAAATTTCTATAAAATATGTTATTTTATATGAAATAATATAATTTATAAAGTTGTAATATCAATGTGAATTTTATTAAAAAAGATATTTATATAAAAAAAGAATTATTTGTGCAATTAGTTAAAAAAATATTTGAAATATTAAATAGTTGGTAATTATTACAAAAAACAATAATATATTTATTTAAAAGCAATCATTTAAAAATACCTCTTCATCTTCTGGGTTATTTAAAATTACCGGCATTCTGTGATGAAGCCATGAGAGAACGTTATTTGATTCTCGAGTTATAATGGTAAAACTATAAACTATGTCCCCCTAAAACATATGAATTTAATTTTTTAAAATAAGAACATGTATCATAATTGTATTTGTAGTTAAAAAACCTTACAGTTTTATCATTTTTTGTTGTTTTAAACAGCCCTGCCAATTTTAAAATTTTTACACCTTCCCAGCCTTTTTCTTCAACCCAATCATTTGTCAGTGGTGATTGTTCTATTTTAACACCATCTTTTTGACTCATGTATATGGCATACGGTTGTTTTATTTTATCATTTCCAGTTGTTTTCCATTCATATATACCTTGAACAACTACAACACATCTACATCCCATTCTTAATGAATCTTTATACATAGTGTTTTGTATTGTTTCAAGTTTAGCATTATGAGTATTAGCTTTATGCTTTTTTGGATCATCCTAAAATATTTTGAAAATAAATACTAATATTTATAATTTTGCAATAATGAAAAATATACAATAAAGTATGTAAAAAATATGTCATAATTTTAGAAATTTTATTCCAATTTTATAGTACTTTAATTTTACATTGTAAATTGTTATACAAATTATTAAATATTAATTTATTTATTGTTCTAACATAATTTAAGCAATTGTTTTAAAGATTTATTATATATTGATTAAGTCTATACATTTATATTAAATTGCTGTATAATTATAGATTATATATATTTTGTATAATATACATTAAGAATGCTTGAAAGCTTATATAGAATTATAATATAAATTTTATAAAAATTCATTTCTTCTTAAAATATTTTAAATAATGTCATTAATGAGAAGTTATTATAAATCGATATTGTCTCAATTAATTTTAAGATACGAGAATTAACCTTACACAAATATTTGATGTGATTATTATTAATCATTATATTTTTTCCTAAACTGAAATTTTGCAGTTATAAAGATGTAATGAAAAAAATGTATTTTACCATCCAGTTATTTGGTACCATTCCCCATAACATAGGAACAAGGATTCTATCTTCTTTATCATTAAAATGATCTCCAGAAGTTATAACTGGAAGACAGTCTCTAGGTCCAATATTTGAACTTGGTTTGTAATCATTTTTATCATTTGGAAAAAACCATGAAATTTGTTTATATTTTTGAGTTGAATCTTTGTAACCACAAGCCTTGCTTAAAACTTCTGGCTCTAACATACTGAAATCAATTAATTTCATTATTTAGATATTTGCAAATAAAACTTTTCATCATTAACATTAATATTAACAGAATATGTATTTTTTACAATCAAATCAACATCTAGTATTTAACAAAGGTATTTTATGAATTAAAATGTTAATATTACTCTAAATTTATTGTAATTATAAAAATGCTGTAAAAAATAAAAGAGCAAAAATGTATATATATATAACAAATATATTTAATAGTTTGATAGAATTTTTTTGTAATTCTAAATAACATGATATTAATAATACTGTAAATATGTAAACGTTAAAAGTGAAAGTTTAGTTGATGGTCGAGTAATATACAAGAATAACATAAAAGCGAAAATTAAACACTGAACTATTATGAACAAATAAACAAACGTGCATTAATTTCAGTCGCTTTACGATTTTTTCTACAACAAAGTAATTTTAACAATTATCTTTCAAGAATATTTGAAATGTCAGCCGACTTTTGATTACACATTTAATAAATCAATTATTTAATAAATTTCAGTACTGTTTTTAAACTAAACTTTAACGAAAGAAAAAATGACAATTTTTACCAAAAACATCGACCACACATATTGATAAATAAATAACAAGAAAATTATTCAACAGAGGTTTTGTTTATATATCAAGCAAATGACAATGAAAGTGCCGGTTAACTAAGCTAAGGCTTATAACAGCTTATAATATATTAACGTAAATTTCAGGGATTCTCATTGGTCAGTCTCTATACAGGGGGTACAAATTTTCATTAGACCAACGTGTTCACCTCTTTAGCCTTTGTACAAACTTCAGCGCCTCTGCCAATGTGCCATGATTTCAAAATCAAGTGGCGCGTAGTTTAAAAAAATATTATTTTAATTTATATTTATCATTACAGAATTATTACATTTAAATTATAATTAATGCTACGTATTCAAGTGAAATAAAAATACAATACAAATACAATAAACACAACGTTTATTTATATAAAATAAACACAAACATCTATTTAAATATAATATTCACATTTTTAATATAAAATAACGCTACCATTTTATAATAAAAATGTTAATGTTTTTAAGATCTAATTTTTGTTGTTAAATATATTTAATAATTATTTAATAGAGGTTAATTTCATATTTGCAATATTTCATTATATGTGTATAGTATATTATAGGGTATTGTTTGAAGTTGACTGCGTCAACTTTCAGATTAGGTTATATATTAGAAAAGGTAAATGATAATAGAAAAGGTAAATGAAGGTAGATGAATGAACATATTCAATATTCTATATGCCAATCTAGTCGTCGTATGATATTGTTTTGTAACAAATATTCTGTAGAGTAAAAATTAATTTGCATATGAATAAAGGCGATCTAATCGCAGACGCAAATGCATGAAGATATGAAAGCTTTTGCACTTTTTTTTTAAATTATCCGACAGCCTTACAAAGTTGTAACGTATGCAGTTTCTCTGTTTCATCTTTTGGAATTCTATACAATTCCTGTTTAACAACTGACCTTGCGCGAAAGTGTATTACTTGTGTTTGACAGCCGCCGGTGGCGCAATAAACGGACAGCTGTGTTTCGATTCGAATTTTGACAAGTTGCTGTTTTTATTTTGAGGTGAATAGTTTGTGTTATGATCTGTCTTTGAAGCTAACTTTGAGTAAATTTAAGAAATGAATCATGACGGTCTCAGATCCCTACATAAAGAACTTGAAAGGTAATTCTAAAATATTTACTGTTAAAGGTTATTCGCTCAAACGTAATTTAATTCTTATTGATTTGATTACAAATCTTATACTAAATGTAATACTTTTATGTAATTTAATAATTCAAATAAAAGATTTAATATAAAAGTGTAAAACGAAATTAATGTTGAAATTAATTTGTTTTCAAATTGGGTTTATGTTGCTATTATTATCACAACACTAGTTTTATGTATTAGTTTTTACAATAATATTTGGTTTCAGGTTGGACCAAAAAATTGATGGAATGCGATTCCTACATAAGCGATGATCATCCAGATCTACTTCCATTTTGTAATAATTTAGAAAAATGTTTTGAAAAAGGGGTTGCCATTCGAATGAATTCTTTTGGCGTGCCAAAAGAACTCGAGGCTTGGCATTGGATAACAAATCTTGCTTCTCTTAATGAAAGGTTTCTAATTTTTTCATATAAATAAATCTATGTAAAAGTTTTTTGAAAGAAAAAAAATGTATAAAATCAGTTGAAAAAGAAAGGAAAAATATTTATATTACCATTTTATATACATTTTTATTACATTAATATCACTTTTATTTAACTTCAATACATATATATAATATAATATATACCAAATATATTATATATTATATAATAAATACTAAGGAAAAAAGTTATGAATATTAGATTTTAAAAACCTATTACTGATATATATATATATATATATATATATATATATATGTATACACACACGTGCAATATAGCTATGAATAAGAACCTATTTAAAAATGATACCACCAAGTATTATTTCTAGTTACACATCTAATAATCTTATTACATATTATATATAGTTAATATGCCATAATAGTTAGCATAGCTTTCTTCATTGTTAGACTTAATTAGATAAATTAAAAAAAAAAAAAAAAAAAATAATAAAATAACTGTAGTTTAAAGAAATTTAATCATTTTTTTAAATATAAAGACACTTTTCTTACTAGAATTAAATGTTTCTTTTCTTACTGATAGATGCTAACAATTTTAAATATTTTATAAGCTATTCAACAAACAGGTACTTGTTCGTATTAAATGTAACACTTCTTTCATTTGTTTTAACTAGCTTTAACTTGATCCTTTAAATTATTGATATGTGCTAAAAATAGTCTAAGTTCTAATCTTAAACTTCAGATATTCCAGTGCATTTATTAATTGAAAAATACGAAATTTCAAGTTTTACATCGGTCAAATTAAAGTTAAAATTTTAATTTTTAAATAAAATAATATAATTTCTCTAAAATGAATTTATAAAATTATTTATTAATAATTAATTTATAATTTTCTTAAGAAGTATGACAAAATGTTATAATTATCATATTTTTCAGTTCATTATATATACTGACATCAATAGTGGAAACTGTAAATGATAATTCTAAAGTTAACACTTCTACTGGAAAATTGAGGCTATTTATAAGAACATGTTTGATACGAAAATATTTACACGTATTAGTAGGTTTTATCGTAAGTATAATGTACCACAATAATTCATGTCATTAAACCTGTCAAAGTTTCTTACACATGATGTTGACTTAATGAAAAACGTATTTATAGATAAAAAACCCTTATCTAGTAAAACAATATTATGATATCGATAGTATTATTGGAAATGAAATTTTAGGAGAGATATTTTTATCGGTTTTATTACAAATCGGAAAATTACGGTTCAAATTGAATTTAAGAAATTCAAGTTTTCTAGATGAAACATGGGAGTTGCCAGAATGTGAACAATTAGAACTGGTACCATGTAAAATAATGGGCATATCTGTTTGGTACGCACTAATTCAGTTAATAAATAAATATTTATAATTTGTTTATTTAGTTTTATTAATATTTGTTTGAATATTTTTTCACAGTTTTACGAGAGGAAAAGCATTAATTACTCATGTTGATAAGAATTCGGTAGCCGCTGAAGATGTAAGTTTTAGAGCATGCAAGCATGTATAAGAAAACTTTTTATTTAAAAACATGAATTATATTTTTTTAGGACAAAGTACGAATAGGTGATATACTAGACGAGATAAATAATAATGTCATAAACATATATGCCAAAGGAAAACTCCATCGAATTATGAAAAAAGCTCTTGGTTCTCCAATATCTTTATATATTATAAGGGTATGATATGAAAACATTTTTAAGATGTACAAAAGTTATATTAATTATTCTCTTTAAACAGTGCCGAGTCAAATCATCAAATGAAATATATGGACCAATAGCAAATATTATTAGGACCTGTGGCATTGATCATATGAAGCAGCTCCTAACAAATCCCGAAATATCAGAAGCATCAGTTGTAAACAAACATATCAGTAATTTTAAGAGTAAAACCCAAAGTGCCGGATTTGCTGTTAAATATTGTGGTTCAGTATCTACTGGTAGTCGAGGAGACGTTAAACAAATTGAAAAAGCAATCAGGCATTTATTATTAAATCAGCCAATAAAAAAAGTGCCTGTCTTTTTTGAATCTCTAGAAATAGGGATTAAAGTAATTTTACAATCGGATGAAACTGTAAATTTTACATATGAATTTTGTAAAAGTATTTAAAAAAATTGTAGAATGTATAATAATTATTTAATTTCAGGTATTATTTCAACGAAGTTACATGGAAATATCATCATGTGGACGAACGCCTAACATTCCATACTATTTTGCATTTATAGCAGGGTAAGTAATGTTAACTATGATTAAATAAGTTTCTTTATTAAAGGTGTAATAATGTTTGTTTGTTTGTTTGTTTTTCTTCAGTGAAACCATATGCAGCGTAGCAAAAAATTTTGATGCTCATATATTTTATCATGAAGAATGCAATGAAATCCAGTTAATCTTGCAAAGTCTTGGACAAGGATTTCAAAGAACGCATTACGCCGTTTAAATAAATAATCGGAAAATAATGACCATAACATAATTTATAAAACAATATTTGTGTATTTTATCAGTCAAAATAAAAACAATTATATCGTTTGAAAAGAAAAGAGTATCGTTTCAAACAAATCCTTGAGTTCATCAGTAAGGCTAAAATGGTTATTGTCATAAGAACGTGTTGAATAGGTCAGACGATAAATTCATAAAAATATTTTATTAAAAATTATCATTAATGCATGTATTTCTACGTATATTCTTCCGTATAATGTATTTCTATATCGTATATATATCGTATAATGCTATGTTTGAAGAATGCTTATTTTGACACACTCTTTTAAAAACTTTAATAATTTAGTGGTTTGTGAACTAAAAATAAAAATATTTTTTCCTATTAAAAATATGAATAAAAGTGTACAAAATAATTATATCTATAATAAGTAAAAGTACTTATCCAATTTCATGTGTTTCAACGTACCAATTTCATCTCATTTTTCTATTACTGAGACATTTCTATAATTATATAAATTATGTATATATTTACTAAACATGTGCGAAGATTATATTTTTTCTTGTTTAGAGACAATTATTAAAGCAAGTGTATAAGTTACATATGAATTTAAAAATGCACGTTTATTATCAAATCAAGTTTATACAGAACTTGTTATAATTTATTATTATTTTAGTAACATTATGTTATTATACTCAATACAATGATATATATAAAGAATGAAGAATCAGACAAAATTTTAATTTTACTGTTTAAAAAAGGACATTTGAACTAATCAGTATAGTTAGAATTGCTATTGCTTTATTACCAAAAATATTAAATGTGCATAAATCAGGCCCTAAATTCTAATGTGAAGGTGAGGATGCGTAAACATATTTGTTAAATCTGAACTGTGTAAATACTATTAAAATTCTTTTTAACATTTAATTTCCCTTCTTAATATCTTTATTATTATTCTTACTTCCAAATACTTTGAAATAGCAAGCTTTTAAAACAGTTTT
>JABFOX010002496.1:0-11368 GCA_022817665.1 Axea sp. ZL-2020 | reverse complement strand
TTATAAAGAAAAAAGAAAAATGATCTTAGTTTTCGAAAAAAAAGTATTACGAAAAATTTTCGTGTCAAAAAAAGACGAAATTAGCGAAAAATATAAGAAATTACATTGACGAAAAACACGAAATGTACAACTCAACCAATATAAAGAGAATAATAAAATCGCATAGACACCAATGGGCGGAACATGTAGCACAAACGGGACAGGAAATAATGATATACAAGATATATACAAGTAGACCAAGTAGTATGAGACCCTTACATAGAGCAAGACGTAGATGAGAGGATAATATTAAAATCGATCTTGAGAAAATCGAACATACATTGCGGATGGAATTGGCGTGAAACCGGGACAAATGGCATTTTTGTATTAACGAAGCAATGAACTTTCGAATCCAAAATGCCATATAAAAACAATATAAATTGAGTTTTTTACTTAACTGATTTCTATGAATTCATAATCATATAATGTATTAAACACACACACACACATGCATTTATATATTATTTATGTATTTTCTTTGTTATTTCCATAACGTAAAATTGAACTCAATTATATTTGAAATATTCAATTTATCTCAAATGACTCCACCTATACATGGTATTTATTTTAAATTGACAATTTAGAAATTAGCATTACAGGAAAAAATGTTTGAAATAAATATTTAATATTTTCAAAGGGTCCGCCTACGTGAATGAAAATTATCTCCCTCTTACTTTCATTTGGAGATGAGCGGAGGCATCTTTGAAATATCAAATCGGATCCAATATTTTTTATTGAAGATTTGGATTCTACGTTACAAAATAAATTAAGTTTAATTAAACAACTTTTTTCGAATTATATTCTATTTAAAAGTTGCATATTGAAAGTTAGCGTTTATCAGAAATTGATCAAAAGAGAAAGGCTAAGCAACCTAAGACTGATTCTTTTTTTAATTAATGGTGTAAATAGTAAATGTAATCTCAAATAACTTTTAATTACAAAGTGTAATTTGAAAGAATTGATTCAGGTATAGTCAATATATTTTAAAATCAAAATCTATAAGAACATCTGGAAGTTCCTATTTGAAATTTCTAAGTTACCATTCGCTCCACCTCAGGGGATGATTGAGGAGATATACTTTTCAAACAGACAAATGATCACTTGAAAAGTTTAAAGATTCATTTAGGATATTTTTATTGTACAATGTTTATTTCTTTAGATATTGAGTTGTTAACTTAAAATAAATATGCTGCCCTATTTTGAGCTAAAATGTAACGATTCATAATTTCATCTTCATCAATGATTCATAATCATCATCATCATCAAAAACGAATTCAATTCATCTACACTATATGTCTAAAGTCTTCTCAATATAAATGTGATCCTGCACTTAATATTATGCAGAATATTTGGTGGCATATTTTTTGTGAAATCTCGATAACGCATTTTGAAAATATGGTTTTGAGTTATAAGCGTTTAAATTTTATATTAAATTATAACCTGAATAATCAAATTATTTTTTAACTTAAAAATAATCTATTCTTGAGTCATACAGGAATTTGTTAATAATTGCTGGTCCGTGCTGTCTTCGTTCTTTTATCTCTTATGAATTCTGACTTCTCTTGTCACGTTGTAAGTGACGCGTTCCGCTTTGCTTATTCGGCCGTCGTCTTCTTGTTGCACGTATAAATGACCCTGTCCAATATTGACTCCCATTGTGTTCTTTATTTTTAATAGTGACATTGTGCCAATGTTGAATGCACAAATTGTTCAATTAAGCGTAATGTTAACAATTTTTGTGCTGCAATTCGAGAATTTTATGTCCACGATCCAAACCAGATTGTTGAAATTTGAATTTTCATTCATTTGGATTTTCAATAAATTCACCAAGACACTGTTTACACTTTATGAAGTTCAAAACTACATTAAACACAGTCAGTAAATTTAAAATTTTATAGCTGATATTGTTTGTCAGAAGTTCATTAAAATCTTCATCGAAATTCATTTTTCTTGCCAAGGTGCTTGCAAAACTATCATCTTTTTCAGTTTTTGAAGTAGCTAATGGCGAATTTGTTTTTAACGATCAGTCTTTTCGGAACAAATTTGTTTCGTGCATTTTACAGAAATCTTTATGCTTCATTATTTATTTAATTTAAAAACATTTCAATAAAAAGAAAACGTTAGAAACGAAGCATAAAATTTGAACTTTTGCACATGAACAATACAATATATACTAATTAAAGTACCGAAAAATAACTCTCTGTCTTATTTTATTTCATATTATATATAAATGCATAGAAAGAATGTGTTAAAACAAAAAACACATTATAAGCTGCTTGGATCGGCTTGGCTAGAGTACTTGAGAGCGCACCTGTCTTCCTCAGTGCATTACACATATGCGAAAAAGGGGTTGTAATTTTGTCAATTATTCGAATTTTTACTTGTGTGTTTGACTGCACATTCTTAATAATCTTGACTTTTAAGATATTCAATAAAAAAAAAAGATGTACTTTCTTAATTTTATTTTTTCACGTAATGTTTATCAAATTTAGACTATTCAACATGAT
This sequence comes from Axea sp. ZL-2020, assembly GCA_022817665.1. Classification (NCBI taxonomy): domain Eukaryota; kingdom Metazoa; phylum Arthropoda; class Insecta; order Hymenoptera; family Scelionidae; genus Axea; species Axea sp. ZL-2020. Next base: position 8,822 of record JABFOX010002496.1, on the reverse strand, counting down.
CGATTATTGTTGTTCTTGTTGATAAATAAATATCTTTAATTCTTATAAATTAATATTTAAACATTTTCTTCAAGTACATGGTTAGCATATTAAGAAATTACTTACGATAAATTATGGTATTTTAGCATTCAGACAACTCATGAATTCTACATTAGATAGACAAATATAACGCACATTCATTCGATAGAAACTCTTGTAACTAATTAGCGTATTATAAAAGCATCTATGACGATTGCATGTTGAAATGAGATATTACGATCTTTTTCAAAAAAGTATATGTATAGAAAACAAAATAAACAATGAAATTTAAAATATTATTTTTACAAAAATTAAAAGTAAATTAGAAAAAAAGCATCGTTTCATTGAAATAATTGGAAATATTTCCATGACTATTGATAATCTTATTCATAACGAATTTTTTCAATGTTTTACTACGAAAACTTTAATGACGACATATTTATACAAAAAGTGTTGTTCAAACGTCAGATATACATAGTTGTTGTAAAACATGCTGCATAACAGTAAAAATAAAAAAAATAAGTAAAAAATATTTACTTTAAAGATCTTATTTTTTGTAACAAAATTTATATATTACAATTTTAGAATAAGCATATATATTTCTATAAAATATTTTTCATTACAACTATTTAAAAATCAATTTATCTAAAGATTTCTTCCGATTTTTATTTCGTATTTAAGTTTATTATAATCTAAATATTCTCTAGGCCTTTTCAAATTTGTCGTTTAAAACACAATTTTGCAATAAAAAAGTATAAAATGCTATGTTCAAGTTTAGAAACATGTAAAAATTTCTATAGAAATTTTCTTTTCAATTTGGAAATTTTAAAAATTCAAATAAAAGAGCTTTTAATTTATAAAAAATATTCATACAAATAATATAAATAATATCTCACTAAATAAATTGATTTTAATTTTACGTGAAAAAAAAACATGCAACTAATTAACATTATTTTAACAATTATAACAAACTAATATGTATTTCTGAATGCAGCAAATAAGTTTTCTGTTATTAAATGATAAATTAGAAAATTATGCTAGATATTGTGTTCTTGATCGAACGAGCACACAGATTTGCCTATCTGCAGGGAACAATTTAACAGGCTTTTGTGAAATTGCCTTTTGTGAAAAGGAGGTTGAGATGAATTTCTGAACAATAGCCTGTAATTAGTGAAGTGGTTGGTTAAAGTTTAGTTGTATGCATGCGAGGGATTTTTTTATCTTCAATTAAAATATGAAACGTTTAGAGTGTAACTCGCATAATTCTGATCATTCAAAATTTTTAAAGATGTGTCCACAAAACAGTGAAATAACCAATTAAGAATAAAAACGAAAATCTATATATGTGTGTGTACGTTGGTGTGTGTTGGTGTGAGTGTATGAATGTGTGAGCGTGCGCCAGCGCGTGCGCGTGTATGTGTATTCAGTTATTTCATATATTACTACATTATATATTTTACTATATAATATAATAATATATAAATTTATTTCTTATATAGCAATAATTTGCGATTTGAATTAAAATGTATATTTATTGATAATTACAGTTTATCATATCCAAAAAAATTATATTTGAAAAATGTACTCATCGCAACAACGCTATAACACATTGAAATTAATTTACTATAATGTCCCACTCGTTAGCAGATAATTGAATGCTGTCCGCATTAAACGTGAAAATTAAAGTGCAATGATAAATTCAAACCATTGGCGAAGCATTCGAGGAGTTTATTCAATTCGTTTCATTTCTATGTTATTAAATATTGTTTATGTCAAATGTGAAACTGCGAAAGTACTTTGCAAACAAATGTCGATTCGGCAATCAATGCTCAAAACTGATGAATTCCGATTTTATAAAATTATGGTTTTAAAATAAAGTATAAAAGCTAGGGTGATCAACATGCCATTGAGCGAACTTAATCTGATACAAAACTAAAATGCACACATTTTCACAATAAACTGAGTTGTCGCAAATTGTTTTTTTCGATATACAAATGATTTAAAAGTTCGTGTTGTTTTTAAAATTAATTCGCACGAAACGATGCATTTAAATTATGACAAATCAGAGGTTCTCGATAATTTATGTTGAATTTAACGACACACAAATATGAAAATAATGCGAAATATAAAAAGATACAATTTTCATTTTTATTTATTTACGCGTTATTGTTCGTCGGTAGTTTTATTTTGATTTTTTTTTAAATATCCTCAAATATGTATTCAGTACTAATTTTACATTAGATGTATTTTAGTAAATTCGGTATTCTAAAAGAAAAATTTATAAAAATACTAATAAGATCTTTTGAATTTAACCAACTCGGAGTGTAACATCTGATCTTTAGCTAGCTGTGTATGAAAAAAATACATAAGTATAAGGCGTTTACTGAATCTATAATAAATGTATTTCATATTTAAATATAAATTAAAATAATTATGATTTCTTCTATAGGTTTCAGAAATGATGAAACAGTTAATATATTACATATAATTTAGAGCATGTCATTATAATATTATAATATCATTCACAAACGAAGACTTATAAAACAATTATTTAACGGTAGTAATTTTATTAATGTCAAGTAATTTTTTACTTACAACAAGTTGAATTTTTACTACTCTGAGTATAAAATATTGCTATTCAAATATTAATACAAAGTGTTAGCAAACTTCTTACTTAAACACCAAGTTTTGGTTGTATTTTTCTCTTTACCACACTTATTAGTTGTACAGTTTTATATCTAAATACTATGTAATAATTTATCAATATATTAAAAAATAAATAATACAATAACAAATACAATAGATATTGTATTTGTCAAACTTTCTTAATTTCAGATTTTACAGAAGAAGTTAATATGACTCGACAATATATTATAACTTTCAGAGCTGGAAATGATAATATTATAAGAGTTCTAGTAAAATAATACTTCATATTTCATATTGTCGTTATCATGAAAAACAATAATTAAAATAAGAAATATGAACATTTTAATTAGAAATATTTTGTCAATTATTATATATAATCAATATAAAATAAGTCTTGTTTATTAATTTATTTATCAAATTCACATTTGAATACATAACTATTATATTTTATTTGAAAAGTAACTGATTTTATTAAATAAATATTTAGTTGTTTCTTACAATATCAAAGAAATAATTTTTTATAAATATTACATTTTACGACAACTTATTTATGAATTAAGAAATCAATATTTTAATGGCATTAAAATCAGATAACTAATGTCAAAATCAAAAAGGATAATTCAGCTTTATTAATAAATCTCAAGTTTAACTGCAAATGTAATAATTAAAAAACGATACCAGGGAACTATAAACAAATAAAACTGGAAATATGTAAATCAAATAATGCAAAAGTATTCAGCATCTTATCTTATCTATATGTTAGTCAAATAATTTGTTCCCGAACGCGGAGTATTACAGATGAATTAAATTTAAAAAATGACGATTAAATTCGAAAATTTAAAAATAAATTGGGACAAAAAATTATAGTGACATTTGCATAGAACTAATATGTAATTGCAAATTATGCTGTAATTGAAGACTTATCTATAAATCAATATTTATTATATTTTATTTTATTAAATTTAAAACCTACAAATTTCAGTTATAAAATGCGCTACTTCACCGTTTGAATTTGGCTTGTCATATGTCAAAAACGTTTGACATATGAAGCGCGATCGCGCTTCTATTGTTTTATACCAAAAATGTGGAGACGCACGATCATGCTGCTCTTGGTTAGTATAATTTTCGCATTGATTAAGAGCAGTTGTACTCATCTGTATCAATTGCAGTTTTTATTAATTACACACACAATTAATTTCATTCAATTGTGTTTTTTTTTTTTTTCATTTTTATTATTTTCCAACAAAAGAAATTAAAAATAACTACGTATATTATTCCGCACTTTTAGCATGTATATAAGAAAATTTTTCACAACTGAAATAGTTAGTGATTAATAAAATGTTTCCAGAATTTTTAATTTTCGGTTTCAGATGAACTATCAGTCATATCAAATATTAATTTATAATATTGATTCACGTACTGACATTATAGTCTATAGATTTATATAGATTTTGCAAAATAAATTTAACGATAAGTAGAAACAATAATATCTAGTTATTAAAAATAATTTTTATCCGATTATTATGCAAATAAAATATAAATGTTATGCAGATAAAATCCAAGCGTGATTCAATTCTTATTCAATCATTGTTACCGAAACATTTCTGTTCTGAAATATTTCCAAACATTGTTCAAAGCATAACACCGAAACAAATAAACTAAATCATTTTTAAACAATATCCGTAGTCACTTTTTTACGTTAAAATTACATTAATTTTAAAATGAAAATTTGCATGAAAAATTATTTTCACACATTAAACATTTTTCTTATGAATACAAACATATTTCTAAATAAATTTAAAAAATACTACAAAATTTTGAATAATGTTCATAATAAATACCGTTAATTTAGTAGTTGTACAAATGAAATGTACAATGATATACAGCATTTTATCGACACAATTTATAATATTATGAAATAATCCTTTATATATTCTTATGTGATAAGTATTACTCTGTTAAATAAATATACCTCATTAACATATCGTAATAATTATTATTTAATTTTATACTTCCATTTAGTTACCTAAATAACTGAAATTTGTAGTTATGAATTTGTCTAGTTTCTTCTGCACAATTTATACCAATGGTAAATTTATTTTATGTTGCTTTGATGTCGCATAAATAATTTTAGTTTGCTTACCTGCACTCTCGCTTCGGAAAGATCAAGACGTAACGCTAATTCTTCTCGAGTAAAAACGTCAGGGTATTGAGTTTTTTCGAACGCTCTTTCAAGTTGGTGAAGTTGAAACGTCGTAAAAGTTGTCCGCGACCTCCGAACTTTTCTTGGTCTGTCGGATTCGCTTAAATCCATAGAATCGTTTAACGCGTCTGGAATTTGGTGATCTACCAATTCCGTATCTCCAGAATCTCTGACTACTTCGGATGATGTCGCGTGATCTACAAATAAAGTAGTCAAACTTATAAAACTTACAAACTGTTATTTGTAAAAAATAACGTTTATATATTTTAATTCGATATTTTTTAAACGTATTCCTAACACCATCTAAATTAATAAATAAACATCGTAATGTAAAACATGAATCGAAGACGCAAATGAAAACACAACTTAATTAGCAATAAAATACAACTAAAGTGATACAGTTTATTTATATAATACAGTCATAACTATAAATAAGATTCCTATAATCATTGCAGTATTTGATATATTAGATTTGATTTGATAGTAGCTATCAAATAGATATTACTTTGTCAATGTATACATTATAATAAATAATGAATTGATGCATAAGTTGATAAATATACGAGTGTAATAGTCTCGACTTTTAAATCTTAACTGCATTTCAAATATCGTTTTCGTAAAAAGCGTTATAATTTTCTTAATCACTTCCTTTTCATCGCAACTCTGTTGCTTTAATTTTTATCAAGGAATCAAGAGGTAGAGACGATAGTAAAGTACCATTGTACAAAAGCGTTCAATAGATTTGTGCAAACAGATACAACGTGCGATTTAGTGTGTCGATGTCCAGTGCATGTACTCCAAAACAAATTTAACATTCTGGATATTGTTTTAAGCCGTAGCACATCTACCAATGCATTTGAATCGGTGCTTGTCGATGAATGTCTGATCAACGGCTTTGTCAATTTTAAGCCCCTTGATTTGTCTTTTTTTACCTATAAAATGTTCTTTTGCGAGTGACTACCAGCACCAAAATAAACCGGCATTGCTGCAGGAAAATATGCGAATTTACTTTTTAACAAATGTTTTTCATCTCTTGGCTATCATCTTGTCATCTGTTTTTAAGTTTCAAATTGTAAAGCGAAGCAGCATTTTCCTGTGTTAAAAATTAAATAATATTTCTAAAGATAACATTTATATTTCAGAACAAAGTAAAATTCATAAAAAAGCAAACTCTTCATTCGGATAAATTTGTCACGAAATAGCCGATTTTTTAAAATTTTGTGATTTAAATAAAAACGTAAATTAATTATAAAATTGAATTCAAAGCAACAAAAAAGTTAAAGCGCATCTAACGAAATTGTTCGTCTCTTTTGACTTTTCAGAGCAATTGAAAATTTTAAAAATAAATCCAATTCTTTGTAAATAATGTAATAGTATTTTATGTACTTACTGCATTTTAATAATAATTCAAGCTTGCTGATATAATGCAACATTTCGATTAATATTATTTTTTTATCGCATAATTTTTCTGTTAAAACAAAAAGTTCTGCTGAATCATTGTTCTTTGATTATCTTTACAAATTTTGCCAGAATGAACTATAACTGAACTTGTTAAAACGTAATTCAAGAATGCTAATATTATCCTTTATTTTAATGTAAATAAAAGTCTATACATTTCATTCAGTGTAATTTCTATCACAAACATAAAATTAAACAATAAATAATGAATTTCCCATTTAATTTGAAATTGAAATATAAAAAAGTTAATTCAAAATAATTGTTACTAATAATGAATGTTAGAATTTAATAGCTTTATTGAAAGTTTTGAAATACGAATGTTATAAAAACTCACTGCAAAAATAATTTGAAAGTTTACATTTGAATGTTCTTTACTGATGATTATATAAATAAACGTCTGATATAAATGATATTTAATTTTTCAACGTTCATCATTTTATTTTATTTTTGTCCAATGACTAATGTTTAATTGTATTTTTGTTAATGTTATGCCAAATGATTAAATACATTATATCATAAGGCACAATTGTACGCGTGTAAATACGAAAATTACTCGTGTTTGCGTTTGCTTACATGCGCATTATTTTATGCGTAATGGTGCGCGTGCACGCACGCACACGCAAAAGCTTGGAAATAATCCTCGATGAATAGGGAGATTTTAATGTTTTTATGTACTGATACAATGGATGCCCACTCGATGCCAAAGCACCCCATCACTTTTTATTGAATCCACACGTAACCGGGGATGATGCACCGTGAAATTAAAAATGTATTTACTATACAAAATAGACTGCAATCCTTGCATATTAGCACTTGATACTCGAGGATTATCTAAACTTACATGTGTAATTGACAAATAAGTGATTCAAAATTCATGTTTACATTTATATTCAAACAGTTTTTAAAACTAGCCTAATGAATTAAATAAAATATTTAAAAAATAACTTGACGAAGAAGTGTATATTTTAATGAATTAAGTTTCAACAATAATTATTATTTTTTAAGAAGCGTAGTTAGAATCTACGTTCTGTCATTGTATGATCCTAAACAAGATGAATTTTCTTTATTATAATATATTTAATTGAAAAAAATAAATGTTTTCTATATACACTGTTCACTATAATACGTGACTTAAATGTACATATTTAAAATACAAAGATAAAAATAAAAGTAAACCGGTGCCTTAAACGCCTGGTTAGAAGTATCATGGAGATCACTTTTATTATATAACTGATCTAGAAAAAATTCAAAAGGAATTAATAAATATTTCCCGCTTCTTGAATAATTGTATAAAAACGATTGAATATAGAAATACACGTCATATTTAAATTAACGCATATTAAATTATTAAATTATCTATTTAAGTTAATTGAACAGCTAAATCATTTGTAAATAATTACCTTTGCACTTTATGCACAGAGAAATTATATTTAAAAAATTATGAGATTATAATAAAAGTGAGATATTCATGAAAAAATTTCATAATACAATTTTTATGTATTCAATTCAATATTCATATACAAAATAAGTAATGTTTTGTTCTTGATGCACAAGAAATACCATTTTCTTCGGTGTTATATTTTCTTATAACTAGATATTTATGTTAGAAAAATATTACTTTGCTGTAGTGAACTCAGCTCTGAATGAACGTAATTATACTTATCGTAATCAAAACGTTTTGTAAAAATATGAAGTAAATTTATAATATATATAAATTTAGTAATTTGAAGGACACGGTAAATATAAGTTAAATAAAACGTAGAATTCATATATTTACAAAAAAATGAGCATCAAATTTTACAAATGAAGGAATATTTAAATTAATTTAATTTTCTTTAACTGATTACAAATATTAATACCACATAGTAAACTAATTTATGAAAATATTATAATTATTTTAATTTAATCAAGATATTATAATGAATATATAATAAATGAATTATAACTAATTTAAAGAAGTACTTAAGATTTCTAATAAAATATTATCTGACATTTGAATTCAAATAATTTTCTGTTTGTAACAAATTTTAAATCATATATAATTTCTATACTTTTAACACAATTACAAATGTTTCTATTCTCTTTTAAATAATAATTAATTTTTAGTTCAATTTATACATATCATACTTTGTATAATATGTTATATTTAATTTTAAAAATTATTCTCCATTATAAAAACAACTCTTGTAAGATTTGTTATTTATAAAAATAGCAATAATAATATTTATATTCTTTAATATTATCTATAAATTGTCAGAAAAAGTGTGCGTGTTTCTAAATTTTATAATTTATGGAATTACGTATATATTCTTACGCTAGAATAAAATAGATTTGATGAATTATGTGCATGTCATAACAGAGGTATTATATAGAATCATATAACCGATTTATAAATTTGCGGTGACCTAATTACAAATAATCTTAACTTCATCTATACTTGCTTATAAATGAACTGAGTTACATCGTCAAATAATATCCCTAACATTAGAACCACTAT
>JABFOX010002495.1:0-11368 GCA_022817665.1 Axea sp. ZL-2020 | reverse complement strand
TGCGAACTGTTACCTTGACAACGAGCATAAATTTGAAATTGTTTGATCGATAATTTACGAGATATCGATCACTACAGCCATCTACCGAAAAAATAATGGATTTCTTTTTCCCCAACCTAATATTTCTTAATACGAGCTTTACTTTTAGCATTAGAAACACCCAAAGAATTATGAGAGGTTTTTTCATCAAGAATCCCGTCTTCGTAAGATCGCAAGCTATCTGATTACAAAAATAGCGGCATGACGAGAGATTAACAAAAATAAGAACTTTATTTCATCTATTATGACACCGACAACTCTTTTTAATTATACAAAGCATTATTTATTTGTACAAATGTCCGTTTTTATTTCATTATTTTTACTATTATTAATTCAGCGACGCATCTTCTTGTAATCGTATTGTACATTCAACCGCCAACGGCCCTCCGCTTGGTAAATACTACTTAGCTCAGCTACTCCCGGTGGTCTTAGTTGCGTAACCATGCCATAACAAACGCCTTTTCTCAAGCGTTGAGATACCGCGACATTCACCACCATACTCATTATCGGTATTGCAGTCAGCTGCAATCTGCATCCCAATAATTCGTATCTTTACTTTGTTAAATTCGTTCTTTTTTTTTCCTTTACCCATATTGCATAAGAGACCGTACTGCCTAACAACAAACACATGAACACTTGCCCCATGGACCAAAGCGTATCAGTCCGTTCGCTTCCAGCACAACCACCTGCTCGGAGCTATCGTAAGTCAGCCCTTCCTTTCTCTTATTATTACTGGGTCCTTAGCGTAACCATCCGCTTGGAATTAACCACACAGAGTCGCAGAGAAAACCACACTTATCACACCACGCCCTTGAATTTCTGATTTAAACCTTGCACTTAGTTTCAGACGAGATTTACCGACGTCGAAACGACGTCCAATGTGGGACCACGGCAATCCGCTTTATTGCACGGTAAATCTGTTCGACATCAATTCAGATTATTCAGACTTTGCTCTTTGAGCGGCTCCTTGAACAATTTCGAAATTGCACATGCGCTTTAAGAAGACCCCAAGTTACCTATCTATAATAGAACATTGACTTCAATTTCAGTATTCTCTAACAGCAAATATTATCGCTTGAAAAATTGTATGTGCGTTCCAAAAATAGTCATTGAGACTCACTTATGATTGCGGTTGTAGACTTCTATTCTGGTTCTATTCGTTCAAGTGGAACCATCCGTTAGTGATATTATAATGCCTCACAAAGAAAGATAGTTACGGTTAATAATGTATCTTAGAAACTTACAAAACTAACTTATTTTCTTATTATTCCGCATTCATCTCAAAGTATCCGTGTAGACAGAACGGGGTGAAAATATTAATGGAGAATTTGCACATAGAAACAAAATTAAACTGATTGATTATACAATAAAATTTCCAGTATTATTTTTTATATCGATATTGAAGAAATGAAGAAGCAGACGATATTTGGGAATTATTCATTAGGTAATTGTCGTATTACTGATACGCTGTATTATAATAAACATTACAATAGTTTTTGTATCTTTGAAATTAACCTTGAATGATCAATAATTAATTATCTATTATTAATTTATGCTGCATAGTTTACTGCAAATAAATCTATTGTGTTTGCAGAAGCTTAGCTCCGTTGCTGGATTTTGATAACCATTGGATTTTTAGCGCTGGTGTCTTTTGATAATTATTGAATGGTGGCACTGGTGCAATAATAATTATCTACTTTGTGATGTACGTAAAATGTTAGTATTGTTTTAACATTCATTATTAAGCACTGATTGTGTACGTATTTCAATGGCATGGCAATAGTGTGACTGGATATATTTACATACAGTATGTTAATAAAGGATACACTTTCAACTAATATATGCATCATATAGAAACGGTGTTTGAAATATTCTGTTCTGGTGGCTAATATTGAAGATGTGGTACTGACAAAGTGTTAGACCGATTACTTATAAAGTATCTTTTGACTCTCATTGCAATAACATGAACAATAGTTGGCATTATATTTTGTGTGATTGATTCGGTGACTCGTAATTTGATAAAATTACAAATATATAATAACATAAACTTATTAATAAAAGTATGTTAAACACAAAGTATATACCTGCGACGGAACAAAATTGTCTATATTACAGTCGAAATATATTCGTATGTATATCTGCTGATCTAGTTTTCAAATGCAAATTTTGAGCCAACTTTTTCTTTCGCGCTCTTTCTCCAATTATTAACTCCTGCGGAGAATGGATTTTTTAAATTCTTTTTTATAAAAAAGAAACTCTTTACGTGAGATTTAATAATTTTTCAACGTGCCATAAAAGTTATCAGACGGTATTATAGTCAAGTAAAAATGCAGCACTTGCAAGAGTTAACCAAGTTCCTTAATGCACGGAGTTCTCTAATAAGTGACCATCATTAATTTTTATTTACTTCAAATTTTTACTACTTTTAATAACAATACGAATATAAAAGCGTTATAAAAATGTTACCGCATTTTAGTTACACACGTGGCAACACTAATGCTACGTTATTCATTTATGGTTAAAGTTTTGAGTTATTGCAATACAGCGGTAAATTCTATCATTTCAAATAAATGTAATCTTCGGTACAACTTTAGATTAAGTTACGAACATATAAGTTTCTTAAAAAGAATATTTTTACCGAGAATAAAACAGCATGATTACTGCAATTTACGTAAATAAATTAAATTTAAAATTATAACTTTGTTGGGATTATTTGTAAAAAGGAAAATACCTTTTTCGTATTCATTCAATTTTCGTTTAATAAAAAAGATGTGTCGACTTACAAAGCCATTTCTACGATTCTTTGTACGACAGCGAATTAAATAAGATCGCGTGTCTGTTGAATTTAATGAAACGATACTTTCCAAATGAACCGAGATACATAATGTTTGACGAATAAACCATACAACAAGTATTCAGCATTTAATGTGCATATCTGCGTAAATGTAGGAAGCCAAAAAATTTAATAATGGAGTACTGATCACTACCATTTTAAAGTTTCTACGTATTCCCAGTCAGTGTGGAGTCTGCAGATCCTTGGCACAGATCCAAGGCCGCAATAATCAAATTCTTGCAGGAGCTTTGTCGTTCCAAGAATTCTTCTTATTCCCTCCGATGACGCTGTCTCTTTCTCATTTTGCATCCTCATTTCCGCATATACGCGTTCCACTTATTCCAAGCGTATTATTATTCGTCGATAGTCCGATACAGTAGAAAAATAGTTCGCTCGCGAGTAGTTAGCATTTTTAGTGCTTTGAGCTACAACTGAATCGTTTCTTGTTTTAACAGTTGTTTGCACGTTTTACCTTTGACTGGCTTTTTTAAACGGAATTAAAAAAAATTTCACTAAACACTGAATAACTATTATTTGATAAATTAATTTTTATTTATTAATTCACAAATGATGATCGTGAAGTTGCATTAAACATGCGTGTAATCAAATTCATTATTTCACACATCGTATTGCAATTGGCGGTAATCATTAAGGGATTATAATGTTCATCCGACGTTCAAACGTTAATGAAAAAAGCGCTGCGTCGAAGCGGCAGTGACGGTCACCGAGCTTTTATTGCAACAACCTTTACAAATGTGAAACGTTTTAATAACGCTTCTACGTATGAAAAGCTATAAATAATTTTACACACTGCTTCTATGAAAATGGTCCATGAAATAATTAATTCCCTCGTAAAACTATTTCTGAAACAGTACAAATGTATGGTTTCGATTTAAAAAGAATGATTAACAAATTAAACCTCATATTTATCCCGTTTAATGCGATAATAGTTAATGAAATTTATACTTATAAAATGTTATAAGACTTAAAGGTTCTTTTGCAGTGAAATGAAATTTTCGCTAAAGCGCGTGATGACGTGTTCATTGTATTGCAATAGCTTTTTATAATAATTATGTATGACTTGCATCTTTAAATTCAAGATCGGGTATTTTTCATTTATAAGTTTTGATTCAATTTTTGTTAAACAATTGCGTCCTTTGCATACCTCAATTCAAATATCTTCTATACGAATGAATTTTATAATGTGAGGCTACTTATAATAAACACTTCTGTTTAAAAGTAAATACGTTTCTTTGTTAATATAAACGCAATAACGTTGCATTTGAGCTTGGGTGCTCAAATAGATAGTCTTTGTGGGTTATTATAACGTCCATATGACCTCAGATTAAATAACGAATAAGTTAGCTGTAGTGAATTTTTATTTTTGTTTTATTTATAACGTTTATTTGTAATATTTAAATACGCACAAAATTTTGTCTACAAAACTGTTGCAATATTCTCACAACATCGGTGATCTGGGTTGATTTTATTACGAAATATTTTATTCTATTTACAAAGTTAATGTCTAAAGTTATCATTGTGTGATATGATTACGCTTGATTGATCGACGTGAAATAACAATCAAGAAGTAACCATTTAAATCGAATGCAAATTATAGGTGGATGTGTAATGACAATGAACAAAATACGATTAAAATGATATTATTTAATAACAGCGAATAATGTTAAACAGTGCATTGTAATGTTAATCACTTGTAGTGGAAAAATATACGACCGAAAAATGCTATTTTTTATAAGTGCATTTTACAATTGTTAAATAAATGTACGTTATTTTAGTTGTAATCGTAAAATAAATGTCTTTATAGCATGCGTTCATTACATGTGAAAATATTTTAATGCAAAAATTTAAGCAATTACTGTTAATATACTTTTTGTGTTTTTATGAGACAATTATTTTAACACGAGATATTTATTTTCATGGTAAAAAACTACACTATACGAAGGGGAAAGGACTTTTTCAAATAGTAATATTTATATTTAGTAAGTTACATTGAGATAACTGTGTTGTACAATGATACCAATAATTTTATTTATAAATACTCTTGAATAGGTAAAGTTAAATGTTTCGATAAAAAATTGTATTTGTTAATGATGTATGTATGTAATTTACAAAAATAATTTTGGTTGTACATGGACTGACAGTTCTGAATCCTACGTTTGCTAACTAAATGTGTAGTTTAAAACTATGCTCGATCATGGTAATAAGGCTTTAATTCTTAAAGTGCCAGTGAGATACTGTTAAGGATATACATGATTTTAAAATGCATTGTCTTAATTGGGTTTTCATAGAATTTCCTATCTGTTACATATTTTAGATTTATCGTAATGAATAATTTAGTGGAGACCTAGTTAATTGTAAAATATGTAAAAAATAAAGGTGTAATACTTGCATTACAAATTAATAACAAATATCTAGTTAACATTATTTCAGGTTAATACATTTTTCACGTGCTATAATTGAAAATATTTCCATTTTGATGCATTTAATTAAATCGAGTAACTGAAATTTGAAATGATGTAACCTCATGGATGATAATTTTCCATTAAGTTTATCATGATAATCAGTTATTACAGTCAAAAATGTTCTGTATATATCTCCATATAAACAAAGTTCCATTTGCATAAATCTTGAAATTATTTTCACTTTCTCTGATCTTTAATTTGAATTATTACCTTCTCTTTACAATGATAATTATACACGACGTCCGCAAAGTCGTTCGGAGAACGATAGATAGTCGAGATGTTATTTGCTAAAAGCATGTAGAACAGATTTATCTGGAAAGGATGTAGAAGTCTAAAGAAGACTTTGAATTAATAGTACTGTTTCGTAATTCACTAAATAATATGATTTAAAGCTGTTCAGGAAGACAAATATAATAAAAATGGTTTGAAATAATGGAGGGTATTAAATACATTTTTACTCGAATTTGATCAAATTAGACTTACTTTGCGAAAGATACAATGCATAAAAACAAATGATGTAAAAAACAAGGGCATAACTGGAATTCGCCTGTCCTTTTTTTTTTATTTGTTTCTATATTTTGTAATTTTCGTAAAGTAAATTTAACATTATTTAGTTCGACAAAGTCAATTGCATGATTATCTTATGTGCAATTTTGTATAAAAATGTTCTTAAATAATAAATAAAATTATCTTCTAGATCCAATTATTTGGTCAGCAGTGTTTTAATACTGCCAGCTCGTTGTTAGGGTTTACTCCTAAGCTACATTAAAGGATTGACATTTTCTCATAAAAGTAAATTTTATTTTTTAATGCGACCGAATAAGTCAAGCTGTGAAATAAATTCATTAATAAATTTGTAATTTTAAAAATGAGATTATAAAGTATAATTTATTATTATTTTTTTCGAAATAAAGAATTTCTTAATCAAGCATCAACTTAATTTCAATTACAAAATTGGTAATTTTTGAAACTTCTAATTAAAATTAAGAAAGCAGAATTAATAATTTTATCCTGTCGTTTTTTCTACAGTATTTATAGATTCACGATGACGCCAAAAGAGTTGTAGTGGTATAATCTGTTATCAATTATCTAACTTTGTTTGCAGAACAAACTGAGTACACAAACGAGATCATGTGGACAAACAATAACATGAAATTTATAATTTACAACTTTCGAATTTTGTTTTATTTCGTAGTTAGACGATAAAGTCAAATGCTGTTAGTCTAAGTACAACAACATTAATAATATAATTAACAAGAAAGTCGTTAAAGTATTATAAATGTAGCGTTCTGAAATTTTATATTTGAAGTTTCCTAACAATAAACTTTGCGCTAAGTTTATTTTTAGTAGTTCAATTAAATTTTATAAATAACGTTGTGGGTTAATCTGATGGAAAAATGAGAATAAAATTATGATATTTATAATGAATGTATTACGAATGTTTAATCGTGCTATTATTTAAAAAATATCACAATTTATTGTTATTGATAAGTATTCTTTTAACATTCAGCATTTGTATAAAGTATTAAAGAAATACTGCAGTGTTTCAGTTCAAATATCACGCTGACAAATTTTACATTAATTTTCTTACAAATTTAGAAAAGTAATTTTAGAAGAACGATGCTTGAACTCTTTCTATCACTGATAGAAATTTCTATGATTTTTACCAGGAAAAAGTTTTGCTATTGCTATAAAATTTTAAATGTGATTATAAACATAAAACTGACAAAAATTACAAAAGAAAAAAACAACAACAAATAAATAGAAATATATATATAAGTTAGAATTATATGTCATTATGAGTAATTATACGTAAATTATTACTATTACAAAAAAATAATATTTATAAGTATACATATATAAATATAATTAAGGTCTGCATTAATTAATGGGTTGAGGGCTGTAATTTGATGGTCATCTTGAGTAATAAGAGAGCCTTTTCTGAGTTGTTACAATCGTATCATTGGCTGCTTCCAAAGGTGCCATCATAGTATATCGTTAGCTTTCCGCAATCATCTGTACGTGAACGTAAAAGTAAAGTGTTTCTTTTCTTCGTCTGTTTCAAATGTCTTTTTGTTTCATTCCCCTCGACACTTTTTTGTATTCAATGCCCACTTGCTGGCAACCAACATTAAGATTTAGACGATGTCGTGCTAAATACGTTGAGCTTCATAAGCTCATTACACAATAGAAAAAGAAAAAGAAAAGAAAAAAAACGAGAAATAGTACTCTTCGTGAGTGAAACACAATTTGCAGCAAAACGCGCAAAGTTTCACAATTATTACGGCAATTGGGGAAGAAATTTGTTCTCTCTTATTTCGATGGCGTCTTTCTAATGGCATGGATTGTGTAATGAGCTTCACAGGTCATGTTCCAATATTGATCTCAACAGCTGTATAGTTGATCTCAAGGCTTGGAAATCACTCGAAAATTTGAATTGACGTCGGTGTATTGTTCGAGTGCGCTTTATAGAACATTGTAACCAGAGACATCAAAGTTAACGAGCTCATTATGTCGGTGCTTATTTCTTGACATCATTCTCACCAAGTGCGAAGGCATCACGCCTTTCTTCTGCTTTTCCAAAAAATTTTAAGATTTCCAAGACAAGTGTCCATTTCAAGTTCTGGTACACGTGTTACTGCTGTTGATGCAACTGTAATAATCTTTTTCTTAGCCAATGTATAAATGCGATTTTTTTAAGAAACGAAAAAGTAGAATGGAAATTATATTGTACCATTTCTCTGCGCTCGTGTGTGTGTGTGTGCGAAAATGAATAACATTATCTACGCGTGAATTTTGTTTATGAAATATATGTAGAAATAATTAATCTGATCGACAAAATATTTCAGAAATTTGCTTTTTGCGTTTTCTATAAAAATAAATAAAACACTGTTGGTTCATAATTTGTCGTATAAAACTATTTACGTAAAAAATAATTTTAAATTAAAATTCACTCTTACATTTACTGTTACTGTATTTAAGCAAACTTTTTATTTCATAGCAACTGTCGTGTTTTTGAATTTAACGGCTTATAAAACATAAACTAAATTTTTTAGTACAAAATGTAAAATATTACAAACTTCTTGGAGACAGAGTTCAAATTAAAACTCTTGAAAGTTTCTACGAAACATTTGAATTCAAAAGCTAAATTGTCTGAATTTATGATCTATTTAAAATAGAAGTAAACTCTTTCATTAGGTAATTTCATCCACACAATGACTGAAAACATTTTGCAAAGCTCTTTACTATTTTTATGAGACGGTAAATATAAATATTGATTTGTTATTTTGAAGTTATAATATCTCAGTCTTTGCTGTCACATAATATTTTTGAAACCTATTTTTTTGTCATCAGAAAACAATTCTTTTCGCAGCACGTGACATGAAACAAACGAAACAAAATTAGTTATTTATAAATAATAACGAGTGCTTGGTTTACTTAAGTATTACTGTTAAATAAAAAGATTTTGGAATTGTCGATAATTCACCATTAGACGAATATTCAATAGCTGTTCAACACGTTACGAAATAATCGTTTACGTGATTGAATATACAAGTGAAATATAATTATGATTATTCTTGTACGCAATCCACATTTTCGGAAGCCATTTTCGTGAACTTCAGTCGTTGGCTACCAGGTTCGCGTGTTATTCCGTTATCCCCAATTATGCGATGCATCACCGGGGACGATTTTAAAGTGCTATTACGTAAATGCATATGTATAAGCAAATCAATAACTAAATCTGACTTCACCGAAGAGTTATTTCTGTAAATACTTACTTGTCCTTTGCATTCGTGATATTTCCTGTGTATTCCTTGTTTCAAAAGCTCAAATACGGTTACGAATATAAACGCGAGATTCGTTTGTTTTTCGAGTCTTGGCGAAAACGATGAGCTAATTATTTTCTGGATTCACTTAATGTTACATGGTTTCAGTATTTCACTGCGTTTTAATTAAATTTTATTTTTGTTATAAATGGCATTTGAATATGTTGATTCTGCAAAGTTCTCTTAAAAAAGAATATTTTCGTTGAAATCAGACCATTCAAATGACATTCTTTGGGCTTTGGAATACAATATATTATTATTGCCTATAATAACACAAGACGAAATATAGCAGTATAAAGGAACGTCTAAATATACTGATCTTCATATATATTTATATATAAAACTTTTTATGTTTATAACAATAGCGGTAAATGTTTTATTTAAAATGTGAACTATCTTTATTGTTCGAGTTCAAATATATTTTTGGTGGTTATTACTTTTATTATTTCGTTGTATATTCTGTTATTTATGCATTAATATTTTGTATTCTGTATTATATTCTGTTACAAGATAACAGCCTGAAATAATGATACTTTTGTATGGCAAAAAAATGTATGTGTAAAGTAGAACATTTATTAAATAACACGCGTAATTATGATTTCAGAATATTATTTTATGATTAGATGTAAATAAATATAATTGCATAATACACATGTCGTAACAATATATAAATTGAATAGAAAAAGTTATGATGTTTCAGATCGTTGTTGTCGACATAACGATTTGGAATAATTCATCGAGTTTTCAATATTGTTATGCACTGGTATATGTAGCTGGTTGTATTTTGTAGTGAATGAAATTTTAATATTATTTTCTGAAATTTATTCAAAACTGAAATACACGCTATAAAAAAATGAATGGTAATTTATATTTCGTAATATAATTTTGGGTTCACGCTTGTACATAACGTTCATCGCCTTTCTCTGATATTTCTTAATTTTATTTGTATAGTTATATGTAGTTATATAAGCGTATTAATTTAATAAAATAACATTTGAAATTCGACTTAATTTTGTTTTTTAATATAAAAGTAAGAGTGGTTCAACATCACTGTAGCAATATATATTTTACTGCAATGAAGCTCGATGTTACAAAAAATTCCCTTAACGCTCATTATATTGCTAGCTGAATAATTTAAAACGAAAATCAAGCGATTCATTTCAATCACTTTGCAATGATCATTTGTCTAATTTTTGAAAAACGATTATGCTCTTTGCATTTCGATTTAAAATTATTTGATAGTATACTGCACTGAAACTACAAATGAATTTATTTGTATGTTACGAAGTAACTTTATACGTTGCACGTTGTACGTATATTGGATTTTTTTTTAGTGCTTTTGAACTTCGATATTGTTTCGCATTGAAACAGGGGAAAAATGTACATTTTCAAAATTTGGAAAGAATTTTGCGGACTATTTATCGCTGAGATAATAAATTATGAGTTGGAGATATTATTTATATTTTGTTTTTTGTGGATTTAAGTTGCGTCGAATTAATTGTAAAACGAGAACCCAAGTCGATACGCCTTACTTACTTTAGTTTTTAATGTCATTAAAATCACTTGTGGACGCGTAGTTTTAATGCGGATATTGTCCGACCAACTAAACTAATCCCACGGCGTCATGATCTTCGATTACTTTACAATAATAATATTGCTGTATATGTAGACATACGTGGAACTACAAGCGTATAAACCATCTGTGGAAATTGGTTGGAGATCATGATATCTATCGGATTATTTTCTTCGTGCAATGCTGCATTTTTATGTCATTTTATTTTCGATTTGGATGCAAATGTATGTTGCCATGTAAATCATTTTCATAATTAACGAGTATTATTTTATGTTGCGCATTTACTTTTTGAACAATGAATTCTGAGTTTGCTGAATTATTTTAAACAGGGAAGCTACAGTAAAGCTTATCTGGTAAAGCTTTGGTAACGAGCAAATGAAATTTCGATTAATTCATTGATCTTATAGAACCAAATTTTGGAATATCCATTATTTGTATATCATCAAATTTTTCATTTCACAGTTGTATCAATTTGTAAAATGTTTGAAAACTTCGTTGCGATTCGGTATTTTTTATGATCCAAAAGTTTGGAGATTTTGTGAATTTGTTCGGTAACGTTCCGCAGAGGTACAATATATTCACAATAGTTGATTAATTCCGATACATTTGCTTA
>JABFOX010002494.1:0-11369 GCA_022817665.1 Axea sp. ZL-2020 | reverse complement strand
TATTTCAAATAATAAATGGGGAATCAAAAACCCCTTAATCACCAACTCTTCGCGAAACATACAAAACTCAAATAAAAACTTATTGACTTGAAACCCAATCAAAAACTCTACTGAAAAAAAAACACTCGTCGAACAATCTTTATACGTTCTATTTAATATAAAACTCCCTCCAGCAAGTTAGTAGACTTAACGTATAGTGGGACAAATAAAAAATGTATAACACGATTTTTTATTCGCTAATTTTCCACTCCACTACTACTTCTTCTTGGTTGGGCTCATATGTGCTAAAAGCTTGTTGTGATTTTTCTTTCATTTTTATATTAATCACAATCTGTTTTCGAAATTACATATGATTTTATTTGCAGTTTATTTTCTATTACATTAGAATCATACATATTACAGAAGAATTATTTTAAATATAATCATCGATTTACATGACAACTGAATATGGATGTTTCACAATATAACAACGTCGTTTTTACAGTCAAACGCCATTTGCAACGTGCATAATAAAAATAACTATAGTGAGCACAATAAGCTATAACAAAAGGAGATTACTAATCGAACACCTGAGGATTTCGTAGCCATAACAAACTTTATCTGGGGACACTTTCATAATTTGTGTCAAATTAGTACTTGATATGTCACGTTTGTATCGCTTAATTTGTTGAAGTTAAGATCATCGTATCGATGGGACGCATCATATCATCAGATATGTGTTGGGTATTATTTCTCAGCGCTTCGATTATGTATATATTCTTTACCTAGTGTTAAAATATCTCTTTGTGATCACGTCCTTTGTTTCTTCTTTTATTACACTGGTTTTATTTAGTATGCATTTCTTATTAGCTACATTATTTATTTGTTGTACCTTTTAACATTCCATGATTATTTCATGTGTATATTTATTAAAAATATGATTGTTATTGTAAATACGTCGTGTAAATATTTATTTATTTTCCTAAGATTTTATTACGATTTCTCAATGATTAATTTCAGTTTTTTTTATTTGTTAATTATGAATTAAACAATATAACTAATTAGTTTAATTATCATTTGAATTTTTAATTATTGTAAGACATTCGTACGATAAGACAAAACTGTATATCTACATATCGTAACACATGATTAAGCGAGTGAACAAGTATGAGCGGCAAATGAGACGGTTAGATGATCGATATAAATTTTCACCGTACTGACTGGATTATCAGGTACGTGTACACAAATACGAGCGAGTTGATTTAATCAGAGTCGATAAGGGAAGTGATTTCGAAACAACGATGTATATTAGTTGATGAGTGTGACGGAGATGTGACGAGCGCGAAATATGGAGGAGGTTCAAGCGTGACAGAATGATTATATTCTTGCAATGATAACAAGCGCGACAGAGCCAATTTTGAATAAATGATAGTCGAATCATAAAATATTTTATATGCACAGCTTAGTGTTTCGTTGATCGTCAGAATTAATACATGTGTTTTATGAAGTTTTAATCGAAATATGTCGCATTTCATTTTACTTGAAGTACATGGAGTTTTGACAGTGCGTACAACGGTGCGGATGGTAAATAAATGTGAGTAAATGATTTAATATTTTCTAGCATATTTTGTGCAGTGCACGGTAAGTGCATGTTTATCTGTGTCAAATAAACAGTATCGGTGTATAGAGAACGAGAGGGACTGAATTGTATTTACGCTCCAAGAGAGAATGAATGAGAACTGTACACCTCAACAGCATGAATGATCTAATGTTCGGGAATTAGATAAAGACAGGTTGATTGACAGTTAACGAGTTATTCTCGCGTCTTTGATGTGACTCTGATTGTATCAAAGTTTGCTTTGTAATAATAACACGGTAGTTTCGTTGTATGAAATTAACGTCTTCCGCGTTAATCTCTTTTGTTCACGATTGTCTCGTGAATCTAACTTGTCGTCATTAAGTAAGCTTGTCGCTTCTGCCGCTTGTCGCGGGAGAGAAAGTCCGCTTTTCATGGAGGAGATTTCTCTGACGATGTGGGTTGATAGTCGATTATTTATACTATTTTCGAGGTATGGAAAGATGTATGATTGATGCATTGTAAGGCGCGGCGGATGTTAATTGCAGTGTTGAATTTATTAGTGCGATTTAGTGATATTGTGAGAGGTGACGTTGTGCGTTTAATGAGGTCAATGTTCTGTTACTTGATGACAGGCAATTAAACGCACCGTTACAAGACATAAGCAAAAGTTACGCTAAATGTGTTAATACCAATATTATTCAATTATGATATTTGTTATTTAAATCCAATTATTGATTTACTGTAAATAAAAGGTTTAATTTACTATAAATTAATTAATTTAGACACGCTGACCTTGAATTAACAGTTTTTTAAACATTATTAAATAGGAATTAGTTTTATTCTTGAAAATGGTAATTTTGTATTCTATGTCCACTAAGAATTTATAAATCTTAAATATTTGTTCTGTTTAATGATACATTTGCATAATTTATATATAACAAATTTTTCCAATGTGTTAAATGTATTGAATTTTTAGTGTCATGAATTTTATCATTAATTTATTTAATAAATCAATATACAATTTTTCACTTATATGACTACTTCATCACAAGGAAAAGTTTTTGAAATATAATATTAAAACTTTGCTTTAAAATAGTTATATATAAATCAAATGAAAAATATATTCTACTAAATACTCATGTTTTATAAAGGAATCAGTTACTAAATCAACACAATATATATAACTAAAGTGAATAAAAAATACTCAGAACGCTTGAGATAAAGAATATAAATACCAAGCAGTGACTTAAATTCGGACCACATTTTTCGGTCTTTATTCCAATCGATATCAAAGTAGGTAACAAAAAACAGTAGAAGAATAAGTATTCTTCACAGAACAAAGGCTTAATATTTTTTTCTCTCATAGCTGAGTAATTCCAAAGTTTTTTTGAGTCAGCCACGAATGTCGAAAACCTTACTATATACGATGGATTCGCTCTTATTTTGTCGCATACTGTTTCTTTTATTATGCAAATCTATGCCCGACAGTAGTATCCGATATACGGCGAACATATAAGGGTTTTAATATTAACCGACCTCGCTGGCCAGGGACGTTGGCTGAGGAAAGAAACGATGTGTGGTGCAAACTGAGTTACTGTTCAAACGCATTGGTATGTTACTTCCTACTCATCTTTACTACCATTTTTTTTCTTCTTTGAAGTGAACTAAATACAAAAATCTTTGAAAATGATATTTATTCTGATACTAGCTGTACTTATATTTCATTTCTTTAATTACCTATATTACTTGGTTTAAACATAATTAATACATAGCAATGATTTCTAAAGTTAAAGCATATACATTTGGATTTATGTATTTTACTTTGATGCAAACTTAAAATGTTAAAAATTTTCACTGGTAAATAGCAATGATGAAATCTCATTAAGTATTTTATTAATACTTTAATCGATTGTTTTAATTTATGTTATTAAAATATGATTAAATAAGTTGAAATGTTTATTAAATATATTGTGTATAATTATTTAGTTATTCTCAGCAATTTTAATGCTATGAATAGTAGAAAAAAGGAAATTTTTAATTCAATTATAGGATAATACAATTAAATTTGTAAAATACAAAAATTGATATTTTATTAAAATATAATAAGTGTTAAAATTTATTCGATTATAAACAATACATTTATTACAATAACAAGAATTACATTTTATTAATAATAATTAATAAATAACTCATAAAAAATGCAATTGTCAATATTGTTCAAAATATTATTAAACAAAGTAAAAGTTATAAAAGATCATTAAATCAACAATGGTAAGTTCATGGATGTAAAAATCTAATAATTAATTTCGGGATATTATTATAATTTATAATATAATTTCTTATATTATTTCATATAAATCATAATTAATAAAATATTTTATATATTAATTTGGAAATTTCACAAATCTTAATCATAATAAAAAATATATCAAATATGCTTTTTATAAAAATTTTCTTTATACAGTAATAATATTATTGAGTAACTTATTATAAATATTACCTTTACAATATATATGTTCTTACAAAAATTGATTATCAAAACAAATTTCAACTTGTATTTTTAAAAAAATATTATATTTCAGTAGTTTCCCAAATTGATATTTATAAAAAATAGTATTCATTGCGAAGAATATTTCTTTTTATAATGTTTATAATTAAGAATTATTTCAATGTGCCCATATATTATAATTTAGAAAAATGCACTCCATTAAATTATTTATAATAATATAATTTTTAAATAAATCTTGTCAGTCACTTTATTTATTAATTTAAGTATCTATAAAAGAGAATAATCAATTATTTAATCATTCAATGAAAAATATATATTAAATCTGATAATTAATTCATGCCGTACTAATTCTAAAAAATAATTTTATATAAATCTCAAATAAGTGAAACATAAACTTTCTAAATTTGCATTAAAATATATTCGATAATTATTCATTTCTTAGAAAAATATTCAAATTATTTTTTACTCGCGCTCTATTAACGCCTCGTGTAATTATAATAACTAAAATAGAAATGGTAAAATCACTTCTCATGCGAAAAGTTTACGAAACATTACGAACATACAAATGTGAATTATAAAATCATTATACATACAATTAGTAAATCATAACCGATCAGTTAAGTTAGTTAGTTCAATCATTTAAATAAATTAACAATTAAAGTAAAATTAAAAGTGAGCGTGATACATTATGAGGGCATCAGTCTTCATTATCTGCTTTCTTCCATTCTCTTTCCATTACAATACCTTTATATTTGATTTTAAGACATGGTTTTGCATGGATTTATATTAAAACATTAATACAACACTTATTGGATATAATAAAATTGTATACTATTATTACATTTTTAGATTATAAATTTCCATCCCTGTGAGTATACGAATAACCAATTTTTAATATTTATAAATAGCCAAATATGTCCGTTAATAACAAAATATATCTTGTATTACGTTATCTTACCAAAGATTCTTCATATATGAAGTAAATATATTAATTATAATTTCTATCAGAATTTTATAAATATAACGTTGCTATTAAAAAAATGTCAAAGTACAAAATTCTTTGTGAATAGTTACTTATAACGAAATGTATGTGTGCAATACAAAATTTTTGTAATTATGACATTTCATGTTAATGCAATAAAACAAAAAAACCTTAACCCTTAGAAACCATGTTCTCCATACCTGATTTATATTTTAAAATATCAATATATTTATTGCAGTAGTCAGATAAAAAAAAGCGTAAAACATACTTTTACTGAAAACAAAATTACGCAACTGTAATAGTAAGTGTACTATTTGATTTTAGTCCGGTATCAAATTAGAAACTTAGGATATCTAAAGCATAATTCTTTAAAAAGAACAAATTACTAAGTATTCTTTATTGTTTTATGCAAAATATTGATCTATGAGATTGTTGCATTGTTTAGATAAAAATAATGAAATAACTGATATTTTTCGATATTTTGTTTAAAATAACAAGATCAAAAATATTTTATGTTGACTCTTTAAAAATATTTTTAGTAATAATCAATCAACATAAAATATCGTTATTTTGTTGAAAGTAACAAAATAAAGAATATAATTTGTTACTTTATATAAAAATCAAATCAAATTTTTTTTATAACAAAAGAGAAAATAAAGTGTTTAATTAGAAACTATTTAATAATAAATTTTGTTAACATAATTAACTACATGATAGATGAAACTACATACAGATGAAACAATAATTGTTATTTATTGGGAACAATATCGTATGAAAAACTGAATATTCTAAGAACTTATTGAACACTTCATGTATTTCATTTATTACAATTATTGCATATATCATACAGAGATTTTAGTAAATTATATTTATGAAATTGCTATTATTATAAGTGTTTGATAATTTATAATATGTTCGGTTAATAATAGAAGCTCTAATTAGAACCATATATATTTACAAATTTGTTATACTTTTTAATCGTTTCATAGTTTGTTTTTATTTTTTATATATAAATGAATAGAAGCAGTTTTAAAACAATTCACGATTTTGCACTCATTTAATTTTGCACAATCCGGTTTATACTGGAGCATTTTTTTCTTCTGTTGCAAAATAATGCAAACATCTATTGCAAAGATGCTCCTTCACTTTATATTTACTGCACCATTTGTATACTAATCGCGATAAATATTTTATCCAACAATAATGGCTAATATCATTTTCCGTTATAAGTAATAAATTCGCGTGTTGCTCTTTTTCACTTTCAATTAAATACAGTGATGCAATTGTTTCATTGTTACTTTCATTATCGTCAATAACAAACACGTTCACTGAAATATTGTTTTGTTTTTCAAACTTTGGCACATCTTCTAGCGCGACCGGAAACTCGATGCCCTTCATGCTCAAATATTCGTGCCAATGAGGGTACGAACTTATGATATGGATGGTTATAACGATCAACAGAAAATAGCGCAGACATTATTGCCCACGTGAAACACTCTTAAAAAATCAAATATTAAATATACTCGTTTTTATAACGAAGATGAAAAATATTCTAAAGATAATAAGAGTGATAAATCTCTAAAAAGTAATATTCCATACACAGAGTTAAAGAATGAAGGTAAAAATATATAACTTGAAATTTTGCATTAACAATTTAAACTTGTACATATAAACTAAAAGTTAATTTATACAGCTGAAAATAATCGGAAATATATTGAAACAAGTCGACAAAAAAATGATCGAGTTTAAACTCTGGGCAGGGTTAATCATGTTTAAATGGCCGTCAGTTTGTTAGGTATTAATTGGGCGGGGTTTATTAATGTTTAGAGGGGCGCCATTTTGTTATGCATTAATTGGGCAGTGCTAATAATGTTTACATGGCCCGCATTTCGTTACGTGTTAATTGGATGAGACTTATTATGGATGGATGTCCGCCGTTTTGTTAATTATTCATTGAGCGAGGCTCATTAATGTTTGGATGCGCGCCATTTTGAGGTGTGTTAATTGGGTTAGTCTTATTAATGGATAAATGGCCGCCATTTTATTGCATATTAATTGGGCGGGGCGTATTAATGTATGGATGGACACCATTTTGTTAGGTATTAATTGGGAAGGGCTTATTAATGTTTGGTCCTGCGCCATTTTGTGACATGTTAATTGGGCTAGTCTTATTAATGGATAGATGGCCACTAGTCTGTTAATGATTAATTGAGTAGTGTTAATCATGTGTAGATGGCTGCCACTTCATTACATATTAAATGGGCGGGGTGTATTAATGTGTGGATGAACACCATTTAGTTAGGTGTTTATTTGGCGGGATTTATTAATGTTTGGTGGGACGCCATTTTGATATAAATTGTAGGCAGGGCTAATAATATTTAGATAACCACCATTTTGTTATAAACTGCGAGTGCAGCTGAAACGGAGGTTCTGAAATAATGTTCTAATTCAGTGTTATAAAGTGTAGGTCGGTTTAAAAAAAATTCCCTGGATATGCTCATCCTGTTATATCAAGAGCTAACGATATAACGACTCACTAACCATGCACACATATTACCTCCGGTCCTCTGCTCAATCCATTCCTTACTAACACAGCTCACGAGCACACCGGTGGTGCAGTAGCCCTGCAGCCCTACTGCTATTAACTAATCAAAGATTAAAGTGCAATTAATGGTAAATATTTGTCATGATTTCATGAATACTGAGTAAGAATGTTGTTATGTTTATTTATATATAATCTTTGTTTATAGAAGAGGTTGTTTACATACACGTATTCCTAACTGAGGTGTAACGAACACAAATAGAATATTAAGAAAGATAAAAATCATTTCACAGTTTTAAACAAGCATATAATTGTTAATACACATAATTTTAATTATAAAAAAAATAAAAATTCTACATAATTAATAAAACTATAAAAAATATCTATCCAAGGAAGTGATTGCTATAGTAAAAAATAAGAATACACTTAATGAAAAACAAGATATAGAAAATGTTAGCATTATTTATTATAGTTTATTTCCTTGGTTAGAATTAATTTTAAATAAACAATGTAAATTGTAAAGAATCTCTTTTATGAATAAAGACTATATAAATATACGTAATATATTTCTATACAGTATTATTAAAATCATGACAAATATTTACTATTAATCGCACTTTAGTTTTTGTTTAGTCAATAGATTTACAATAAAATCATTGTAAATATTTTAACATAAATATTCTTTAAAAATAGATTGGTATACAATTCGAAACGTCAGAATAAAAAATTTATTTTTACTTATAATTAATTTGAGTTTTTATTTCCATTTAGTCGTTTTAATGATATGATTTATATTAATAATAATAAGGAATGATAAAATTCTCTTAAAAATTTTTTAAAATAAAATAATAATAAAAGTTATTAAGTAATATACTGTTTTCACTATATCACTACATAACTGATAGAGCAAAGTACTTATTTTGTAAGATCTTATAGGCCAATAAATTTCAAAAAACGGAAATGTAGAGTTAAGATTTTCTGAGTGTTCGCATAGGTATCGGATTTATAAAACAGTACATTCTGAAGAACAGGTTGTTAATTTCCAAATAAAATTATATAAAATATCTATGGAAATATTATACAAATTATTG
Organism: Axea sp. ZL-2020; assembly: GCA_022817665.1. Lineage (NCBI taxonomy): Eukaryota > Metazoa > Arthropoda > Insecta > Hymenoptera > Scelionidae > Axea > Axea sp. ZL-2020. The sequence goes on along the minus strand of JABFOX010002494.1, from coordinate 2,687 downwards.
TTTTTAAATTTAACGTCAGTATTGAAATTTTCAATTTTCTACGTATTATTTGTTTTATTGGTCTATTTAACTGACTTTATACTTCTTTTTTTTTGCGTGAGAATTAAAAATAAAATTAAATTCAAAAACACATTTTATTTCATTTGTCATATAATTTTAATTCTTTGTCATGACATTTCGACCCAAGGTTATGGGTTCTTATCAAATTATTATTTTGTTGTATTACAAAAATGTTTAATGTGTTGTCATAATAAGAAGTTGTATATAGTTGTTTGTGATTGTCAAAACAAATTTATTAATTGTATTTGTTTAAATACATCGTTTTTCGGTCTTTTTGAAACACCTTCCGACATGTCATTAGAAATAAACCCATTTTTTAGGAGATTATATTCTGCCTAAATCTTAATAACATTCAAAAAAGAAGAAACATAAAAGTTTTTACAACCTTCGGTAGAATAAAATACAGAAGAGTATTTCACACATTTTAAATTCAACTTATATTAAATTAAATCAACAAATTTTCAAACAAATAGATTTTCCAATGAGATGACCATTACCACTCTTTTTTATTTTAAGAATTAAGAGATTTAAAAAGTGATTGCATCAATAATTTAAATTGTGAAACTTTTAAATATTACAGATATGTTGACGATGTTTTATGCAAAGTTCCTAAAAATAAAAATCATAACGTCCTTAAAAATGTTCAAAACTTTAACACAAAATTACAATTCATAGTTAAAATAAAAATCCTTAGCACAATGATTTTCTTGTGACTTTCTTAATGTAACGATAATTGAAAATAAAAAATAATAATTAATTAATTTTGTAAACCAACTTACTCTAGTAAGATATTAAATTTAAAATCCGAACATCTAGATCATCAAAACAAAGATTTTTAATTTTACAAATAAAGCGATAAAAATACCACTTAAAAAATACCATTGTTAAGACATTCAAACGGTTAAATAAACATTCAAAAATAACAATTTTTGAGTGATTACTACACAGACAAATACATAATAAAGAGAATTAAACAAATAGAAATAAATAATACTCGAAATATACACCTCAACGACGATCCAACAAATTTTAATGCCAAAAGATTAAAAATAATTTCACCACATGATGAAAATATAATACCAAAATTAAAATCGTCTAGTATTGATTACGTAAATTGTTACGGATAGTGCAATTTAAAATCGGCACAACGCTAATTTACTCTAATTATAAATGAAATTACAAATAAGTGTTGACACCTACTGTTCTACAAACAATGCCGTGGTTTGCCAATTTTAGCAATGTTCGTAAAATGAATATCAACTTATAATGGCTAGACTAACATTTAATGAACGAATAAGATTGTACGAATACTTGATTATGTATAAAAATAAATTCTCTGCTTATAAAGTGGTTTAATTTAATAATAAGAGAATCATTTATTAAATAATATTTTAAACAATAATTGATAAACTAAACTTTTTTTAACAATAATTATTTTATCTGAGGCGGCCAATCCGTCTGTTGTGTTCAAAATTTCTGGAGATGCAATATTGGTGATACCAAAACCTTATATATATTAAATCGTACGAGTAAACAGTGATGTGTTTTCTCGATTGTGTGCGAGAAACTCGATGCTGGAACGGTAAGGAATGCATAAACTGGATTTATTCGACGTTTGAGTGTAGAATATACGTGCTTGAAGAATCCGTTCACGCAATACTTGAGTGTGAAAAGTATGGTATTCGGATAATTAAAACTGTCCTGTACAAGACACCAATTTCCGCGGAGTGAGGTGAGATGGAAAATAGGTACTGATTTTGTAGCTGGAACTTAATGCCGCTGTCTTCAGCGCGATGTACGGTTCTCATATGGTAGTACTAAACGCATATCAGAAACTATAAACTAACGGAAAAGTGATATTGGTACGGTAATAATATCCTCGTGTATTTGCGTGTAGCTCGATACTCGACTAAAAATGTACTATTAATTAATGTGTATTGGTTCGTGTGTTAGTATGTTTGGACGAATGTGATCGGACATTCGGTTTATGCAATGCATGATTATCATTAGACAGATGTTACCACTTTATAGTTTGAAATGTTTATAATATTTTAATACATTACATTAGTGAGTTTTTAACAAATGCAGTTTCGTTAATAATCAGACTTCAGAATAAAATTTATAACGTAAGCATTAACTTGATTACACTTACAATTTCACCTCAAATAATTACTATTCGGAAATATGTTAAATATTAAATTCAAATTTCAGATTCAAAAACAATACACTTGTTTCTGTTTTTACGAGAGTTACTATTTATATTCCGAGCTTTGACGACACTGATTATTGTTAGGTAGGATCTGACGTTTCTAGTAGACAGTTTGAGATTGTAGACAATAATCTACTTGAGAATTTTTATCAATGGAGCATCTTTTTTTGACTGACACGAACATTTTTTCGCTGCGAAAAATTGGAATTATCTCGTGAAAAAGTTCGTGCGGTTATTAATTACGATTTTCAAAATGGACTTTGAAGACTAGAATCTATCGATTAACTTATCGCCACATTTGCGATGAAACTCTATCCTTTGCTACTGTGGAACCTTGATATAACAAGTTTAATCGTGGCCGCAATTCGCTCTCTGATGAAATTCGTGAATGTCGTTCAAAATCAGTTGTTGTGCCAGA
>JABFOX010002493.1:0-11370 GCA_022817665.1 Axea sp. ZL-2020 | reverse complement strand
AATTACTTTTAAGAAATTTTATAAATTTTAAATCAGAATTGGTTAAATGTTAGTTTACTGTCTCAATAATTAAATTAACTTAAATATCTATAAACTACAGTTGAACTTTAAATTTTGTCTAAAAAATCTACATAAATATAAAATAAGTTTGATATGACAATAAACATAATTTAATTCACCTGATGAGGGCCATAAACAGCAGCTAAGACTTTAGTTTTTCCTTGTTCGACATATGCACTTCCATCAGCTTGTCCAAATATTCCTAACCTTATTCGAATTCGACGAAGTTCTAATGATTGTCGCCCATCAATTCTTAATCCATCTTTTGATCGAATTTCTTCTGTTTCCATTGTAAAAACACTTCTCCTAATATATAAATATGTTATGAATATTTTTTATTTGAAAACAAATTAAATTAAATGGTTAACTAAAGATAACAAGATTCAACAAATTATAATAAAATGCTTTATTATTTATATATATATATATTTTTTTTTATAATTATATCATAATGTACACAATATTTACGATTTGATTCAGTTGTTTAATCGGAATAAATGCTTATAAATTTAAGGTTATGGCTACGGCTTTTTTTTGCACTAGAAAACCTCGTATTCCTTCAGGTTTTATTTGCCAATTTTTAACTTGATTAACTCTTTTTGATTTAAGGTTATATTAAAAATAAACCAGGATGTACATGATCTTTTAAATCCAGTAATGCAACCCATTGCCCTCATAGGGATCGTTTGTTTTATCTCACGACACAGAGGACCTCTAATGGCCGATCAACTTAACATTTATCTTAAACCGTTGATAAGGGTAGAAATTTTCAATATAAATATCACGTACTGGAAGATATCCAATCTATAAACACTGTTTTACACCATTATTTCCTCAACTTTCTCTTAATATACAAATGTTTTTAGGTTTTCCAAACAAAATAATGATTTCAATTAAAAACGATAATAGATCTATGTATATACTGTACATAATTTAAATTAATAAAAAGGTTCTATGAAGATAAATTATATAATAAATGTAATATACAATAGACAAATTTTAAAATAAAATAAGTATGTTGATTTGGTCGTTAAAGGAAAAACAAAATATTATATGTACCCAATAAAAACACTATTAAATTTAAGGTCTACTAAACCGAACCTGAAAACTTGACTTATTAAACATTATTTGTTAATATATGTTTTATAAAGTGGTCAAAGCGCAATTGTGTATTCATAATTGGATTTATTCATAATGATAAATCAAAAAGGTTGTGTTATTCATTTAAATATTAAATAACAATTTTACATGTAGTGAAAGAAATATATTTAAAAAATTACATAATTGTTGAATTATGTTCACTACTATTTTTTTCATATGTCAAACTTGAATTTTATGGCATTTTCGTCGAATATTATCAATTTTGCAAATTATGTATTGTGTAGCATTTTAATTGCAATCAAAAGTTAGAGAAGAATCAAAAGCAATTAAGAAAATCATCGGTAATGGCAGGTTCACCAATGACATCCTGTTGATGCACATCAACAGTCATGTAGCATAAGATAGCATGTTTCTAATGAAATGCTAAATAAATCATTTACAAATTCATTGAAAATAACATATAGTTTTATAGAAATTGATGAATATAGTGATATCTAAATATACTCATAATTTTTACAAATTTAAGTACTATTAATTGTTAATCTTATAAACACAAAGCAAACTGTTGAAATGAATGAAGTAGCAACTAATGTTTACAAACTGATCTTAAATGTAATTATATATCATCAATATTACAATATATTTGAGGGCAGTAATTACTAATAGCTGTACGTCAATATAGCTTATCTGTTATAAATAAAATAATTATATTAGTATAAATAACATTAAAAAACAACAATACTTTTCTTTGGGAAAAAAGGTAAATGATAAAGGATAACTTTTCCAACAAAGAAGCGATGTAGAATTACTATGCAGTGATCCAATTTCTCAAGAATTTTCTAAATTTAATTATTTTATTTATCCTTTTTAAAACAAACAGGTTAAAAAAAAAAAAAAAAAAAAAAAAAAAAACCAGCAAACGAACGAACTAAAACATACTAAAAAAACTATGAGATATTTTTTTTATTGATTTTAATTTTTAAACATTTTTATATGAGTAAGAGAAACAAAAAAAAAATCTCAAAAAATCAAAATTTTATATAAATTTCCATATATTAAATTAAATAAAATTCCTAAACTCCATAAATAAATATACAATCAAAAAAACTTTAATTACCAAATCTACCCATCATATTCACCTGTTGCATACAGCGAAAATTTTGAAGAAATCGATAAATTTGACAAAAAAAATTTGATTGACCAACTCATGCATCATATTCGCCTGTGACATACGTCGAAAATCTTGAAATATTCAATAATTATGTCACAAAGAGCTTGAATGACCAACTTATGCATCATATTCGCCTGTTACATACGGCACTAATTTTTAATTTCAACGCGAATGAAAATATATATCGTAAATTATATGTCAATAAAATACCATACGTCAATAACTTACCATATGACGATAACTTATCAAAACAGGTAACTATTTTATCGACACATTTTAGAATAAAAATGTTCACTCATACAGAAATTTATGTAAAATTTTTACCGAATGTATTAGGCGAATATGATGCATGAGTTGGTCGTTCGAATTCTTTTTGACAAGTTTATTGAATTTTCAAAATTTTCGCCGTATTTAAAAGTCGAATATGATGCATGAGTTGGTTATTCGAATTCTTTTTGGTAAATTTATTGCAATTTTAAAAATTTTCGCCGAATATCAACGACGATTTTTTCATTTAAATTCTGGAGGTATGAATTTATAATTCTAAATTTTTTTGCTATACGTATTAGACAAATACAAACGATACGTCGGTCATTCACGTATATCATAAACTGTATATTGAGTTTTGCATATTTTTTTATTTTTTATGATCAATGCAATTCTATTTAATATATTTTAGGGTAATTCATTAAAAATAATTATTTTTATTCATTTTTTTATTTTTTTTTTAATTGTATACAAAATTTTTTAAAATGAAATATTACTAATAAACATGTAATGTCATACTTTTTTAGTATTTTTTTATTTTTATACAAAAGTTTGTTTGTTTTAAAGGACATAAAATAAATGTACACACACATATCTAAATGTATAATATTTATTAATGTTAGAACCCTGGCATTTATATAATTACAAATTGTTTACAATTGGGATGTAATTGATATTTGTTAATATTTTAAATATTTAAAGATATAGTTAATTAAAAATATTATAATGTCGTATGTTATTTGATTCTTCACTTTAATTTAAAGAAAAGTCAGCGTTGTGTAGCTCCTGCCAGTTAGCTCCAAGATTTGTAGGAATGTGTCGCATACAGACTTCAACTTAGTAGCACATTTCTTCACACACACATATATATGTGATTTTGCAGTTTCTGACTGTTGTTTGATGTTACCTAAAATTTCCAATAAAACAATTTTATTTAATACATTTATGTAATTATTAACTTTTTAAGGCTATGTGTCACGTATGCTTCCACAAAAAAATCGTATTTTTCGAAATACATCCGTACATGTAATAAAAGGTTTAAATCTTTGAATTACATAAACTCTCCCATAGTTATACAATTTAGTTGTTATCAGTTTATGGCAATATAATATGTGGTATCATTTGTATTTAAGAAGACACTAACTCCGTGGTAGCATTCGTGATACATGACCTTAAAAACCAATGTTTATTCTTGAAGTGAATTTTTTTCTATGATAAAGTATATTGTTTTGTATATTAATTTAAATAATGAATAGAAAAATATAGTTTAACATTCTTAGAAAGTGTATAATAGCCTTTTCTGTATAAATAACTTCTCTTTCACTGGAGCCATTTGTAATATTTGGTAAATCCAAAATGGCTTCGTGTATAATGATGTTTTTGAAAAGAGCTTTTTGGTCCATTATACTATGTGAAATTTTACTTCATATTTCTATTATATTGGAGATATTATTTTTATTATATAGTTCCCCAATAATTTCATAGTTATTAGGTTAATATATACTATATTATATTTATATTTATAATGAAATCTTAATATAAATATAAAATAAATGTCCGTTAAATAATTACTAAATATTATATAAATATTATAATATGTTTAACGATTAGAATTACAAACGTTAACCAAATATTAAAATTTTCTTATAAAGTAATAGTAAAATATAACATTAAAGTCAAGCCTTGAAAAGTATGATAAGGTTTGAGATATATAAAAATATAACTGTTTAATGGAGAGAATAAATGATAGTATTAAAAAATGCAACAGTGACTTCGTTTGATGCATATAATTATTATAAAACAAATTATTATACATCTCTGTAGGACATTTAATGAAAAAATTAATTACTGAATTATGAATTTCATGTTCATCTTGTTTTGTCGTTTTTATATAAATAAATAAATGTTTTACCAATTTTACTTGTATTGATGTTTCATTTATGTGACCTACACACCCATTTTCAATTAATTAATTTCATTATGTTACGTGCATTTTATTTTAATTTATTAATTTATGTTGAATACAAATGAATAATATAATAAAATATTATAATAATATAAATATGAATAATATAATATGAAAATATTAATAAGGTAAGTTATGTATTAATATTTTAAATTAATAATTCTCATAGATTATATTCGCCTAATACATTCGTTGAAAAAAGCGTAATAACCTCTACATAAACGAACACATTAATTTCATTTGAATGACGTCATCGAAAAACATACATTGGTCGCATATTCCACTGAAAAAATTTTCGAAAATTTCTAACGAATCTCGAGATAAACGCGAGAGGCAGGGGGTCCAACCGCCGGGTTAACACTCCCCCATGAGGGTACGGATCTCGGGTCGACCCCCTCCCCTTCCACACTGCCCCAAGAACCGTCGTAGAATCTTTTTTTGAGATTCCTGATCAGCGTCCAAAAAGGCTTAAGTGAACCGTCGTCCTTTTGAAATAAAACCTTCCGCCAATGCTGTCGTTCTCAAATTCCAAAATATTTCATACGAATTATACACGTGTAAGGCCGAAATGTGTTTAATGAAAATCACATGTCACGAATAGTCGACAGCTGCTACAGAATATTATACTTCCACTCTGGCTGATTTTTGATAAAATGCTCATGAAAATACTTCGTTTTTAGAACACAAATCGTAGGATATGTAATCGGTTAGGTGAAAACTTTCCAAATACTTTAAGCACGGTACAATGAAAATTTGTATAACGCAGATGGAGCTTGTATGATGTATTTGTATATTAAATGCAACGATAAAGAAACTTCGTGTTGTACGAATTGTCGACAAAATGGCGGATTTTGAATTGTTGAGACTGTGGACAGTTGGATCGTTCACTGAATAATATACGAAACTTGTACAATCGATTAAACATTAATACAAATTATGACAAAGTTCAAAATAATACTGTCAGTGATAAAAGGGCTCATTTCTATACAACAAAAGTGTCGTTTCAGTTGTTTTGGTTCGTCAAAATTTCCGGAAGTATAAAAGTCTGTGTACCGATAAGGGTGGTTAACAATGCCAAAAAGGCATTTGAAAATTTAGACCGATACGAGCCTCTAAGTATTTTAGTCCGTGCAAATAGGCAATGCAATTAGTTTATATTCTCAGAGGATGCCACATGCCTATAGGATGCCTTTCAGTTGCCAGCATCTGCCTCCAATGTTCTGATTGTCGTCCCGTTGCCGATGATCCAACGATTACGTGTCCAACTGTATGCGTCTTCGGGTTGGATCCTTGTTCACTGAGCACCTCGGAGACAGTTAACCGAAACTGAACGGACTGAAAACCAATTAAGTTTGAATTTTATTAGTCACAAACAAATGTATTTTGCACATATTTACTGCTAATCATTCGAAGAAAGAATTATGAAGTGATGCAAAGAGATTTTCTTAGGGGAAAAATAGTTAAATCAACATTAATTTACTCTGAATTAAAGATGAGACAAAATTAAAAGTACGATTCAAATAAAACAATCAATTCCCGCGGTTTGTTTCGAGTTCTCCAATAGCTTTCCTCGGGACTCAGAAGGGGTAGAAGTGACATCTACCGAAAAATACCTGAACTGTGTGTGAATGGTGAGAGGTGGCAACACCTCACAGTGTACGGAACTCGAGTGGCTGCAGTGAGAGTGAAGAGTGTTAAAGCCGTCTATCACGGAGTTAGTGTCTTCTTTAATACAAATAGTACCACATATTATATTTCCATAAACTGAAAACAGCCAAATTCTCTAAGAATGGGAGAGTTTATTTAATTCAAACATTTAAACCTTTTGTTAGATGTGCGGATGTATTTCGAAAAATACGATGTTTTGTCGTCTGCTCACACAGACAATCTATTTTTCACAGATTTTCACAGACGTTTTCTCCACTTGTGTGGTGCGACAACCATGGAAATTCATCGCGAGCTCAGTTCAGGCTGAACGTCACGTGACAAAAACCGAAATAACCTTGGCTTCACACCAGCCAGTGTGACGCCATGGATGCGTTGAAATCGTTTTGGAAAATTTGAAAGGATTTGAAAGTTCGCTTTTCTGTGTGCACACAGTCCTGCAGGAAGACCTAAAAATACGAAAAGTATCCTTCAAATGGATACTGACGAAGGCGCATTCACATGGCTCCTACTGACTCTTGGCATTTTTCCAACAACTGAATGTTGCCCAATAAGTTTCACCTTATCTCCAATTTTATAAATAATTCTATTTCCGACCAATGAGAATTTATTATTCTTCATAATGTGAATCACAATTATAAAATGAAGTGAGGTGCAAGAGTGTGAGAATATGCGAGTACTATCAGTCGGTAAAGTAGATCTCCACAGGGTTTCATGAGAACAGTACCAATCTTTCATCTACATTTTTCCAAACTTTTCAACATACTTGTGTTAAACTGATTGCCATACTCTTTTACACACCACAAAAACCGTCCTCAAAGAATTGGACCATCGACTTTTGAATGAGTACTGATGTACAAATTCTCTCCAATACAAATGATTAAATATAATTCACAAACGCACATTATGATTGAAACTCGTACATTTAAAAGATGTATGAAATACTTAAAAGATGTAAAAATACCTGCAGAGCATAATTTGCCACATTGAATGTAATAGATTCATTGAAAATTGGACTCTTTTCACCCTTTCTTGTTTGAGTTTTCTTTATATACAATTTTTTTCGGTCTTGTATCAGATAAACCTGAAACAATAATTGAACGGTTTCACAAATTGCATCTCATTGCAAACAAAATTATTCGTAGTATTTTCATTTCCTTAAAAAGTACTTATTGGACATTTAATTGCTCAAAATTATTTAACGTTCGAGCATTCTACCTTAACAAAATAATCTCCTGGAGCTGCGTTTGCTCCTTGAAGGTTTCTAGCTTTAACTACGACGATTGTAAGCTTCTCAGACGTGTGCGAGTAACTTAAGGAAAATAGTAATTCTCCTAGTTGTGGAGTTTGAGGAAGGCCTATGAGGGGAAGACGAGTCGTTGACGGAATTTTTGGCGTTGGGAAAAGTCGCAACGTAGCTTCTCCGAGAAGAGTGGATTCATCCTCCATGGTATCTACAGAAAAGACCTGAAAAAATCGAAGTTCTGTAATTCTGATATTGAACATGTCTTCTCTTTAATCAGGATTCATTTTTTATTTTAATTGCACTTTGATTATACGAATTTATGTCTGTAATTTTAACTTGAAACTTAATATCATAAAAATGCCATATTTCCAAACCAAAAATTCTGAACTTTCTTGCTATACAAATGAAACATTTCTGAAGACCAAGACATGGTCGAAACGAAATAAAAAAATACAAAAAAAGAAATAAACAGCTGGAGAATAATAATTAATTAATTTACATTTACAATTTCTGAAGACAACTTAATTATATAACAAAGTATTTTGATTAAAAGTGAATAATTTTTGTAATACAATTTGTTCACTGATTAACTTTAAGGCCGTGTACCACGGATGATTCCACGGAGTTAGTGACTTCTTAAATACAAATGGTACCGCATATTATATTATCATACAATGATAACAGCCAAATTCTCTAAGTATGGGAGAGTTTATTTAATTCCAACATTTAAACCTTTTCTTACACGTGCGGATGTGTTTCGAAAAATACGATTTTTTTGTCGTCCGTGGAACTATTTTTCGAATCATATCCACACGTGTGATAAAAGGTTCAAATGTTTGAATTCAACAAATTTTTCCATACTTAAAGAATTTCGCTGTTATCAGTTTAAGGCAAAATATTACATGCTATCATTTGTATTTAATAAGTCACTAACTCCGTGGAAGCATCCGTGACACAGCCTTAATACTATAATTTTTTTGAACAAACTTTGTTTATACTTTCAGTGCTTTATTTATAGTGTACAAAAGAGACTTGTGGTAAAATACAAAGTAATTTTACCTCGACTAACAGAGTTCGTACTATATGACTTTCCTGAAGTCGAAAAACTAATTTTTCTTGATAACTAGGCGACGAAGAGTTCCTGTATAATCTAGTTTGCTGGGAGAGGTTATCTGGTAATATACGAACTCTGTAAATAAGAACATTAATTATTTCTTCATGCAAAGATTCATCAGAAAAATTTAAGTACCAAAGAAACTGAACAAAAAATACATTTACATCTTATACAAGTTTGATAGAGAGAGAAACTATTTATTTTCAACCAATGCAACCAATGTTTTTTCTCTTGCAAGAAAAATTTAGCATTTCCTTTTTTAACAATTAGTTAAATCAATGTTTAACTAATTAATTTGATTTTTTTGTCAATTAATTTATATTGAGCGATACATAAAACGCTCACAGAAGAATTTGGTGACTTTGTCCAACGCATTTTTTATTGCAATAATTTTGCTTTTGATAGTTCTGTTCATTATTTTTATTGATCAGGACAGCTTGGGCGTGGGAAGAAAGGAAAAGTGAAATTGAAAAAGAAGAGGGATTTCAAATAAAATTTACTGCAACGTTAAAATAAATATATATATCGTACGACGATCAGATGTATAATAAGCAGAGTGTAAATTCAATAAAATTTAAACTCTCGTTATTTTACTATTCAAAGAAGTTTCTTTATGGGTCGTTAATGCATTGAAACGAGCGTCCAACGGTTTGAGAAGTTGTGCGCGTTTTACGAACCGCAGACGAGTCCAGAAAATAGCTTTATTACCAACGAGCGAAATTTTTTCCGTTCAAACTTTTACATTTAGCATCAAGTTAAACAGTCCAAGAATTTATTAGAACATTGAACGTTTCAGTTTCGATTCAACGACGTGCAGATAAGTGAAACAACAAATTAATCAATTGTTCAGTTAATCAATTAATCAAGTTGATAATTTTTCGAATGAAAAATATTCCTGAGAGATGCGTAGGATTAAGAACAGATATCCACCAGCATCGTATGAGTGGATCCAAGGATTGTGGAATTGAAGTGTTGACTTTAAGGATTGTGAGATTGAAGGATTGTCCCAAAAGGTTTCAAACCTGTTACGCAAAACGGACTAACGAAAAGAAGAATATTCTGCTCTTGTTATTATCAACATTGGTTGTTAATGCTGCTTTCAACATTGGTTGAGATAATTAGTTTACGGTCGGTATTTCGCTGTCTCATCGTTGAGAATGATGGTTGGAGACGCGGTGAATTTGGGATTATTCAAGTGCAAGTGCTTGTACCAACAAACTGAAATGACTCGTCCGAAAAAATGAAATCGTCATGTGCAGCAACGGGCGAAGTATCAAAATATGAACGGTGTGGAAGCAGGCAAATCAGCAATGCTGCTGATCGGGTGTTACAAAATGTATTGTATTTGATTCATATAGACCTTGCAAAAGTGTTCTGACCATCTTGTCCATCCGGTGTTTTGAGCTCGCGCGCTTCAAGGACACTTACAGTCAAATCGCCCTCTCCGTCAGATCCTCTGCCACCCCATCTCTCGTGTTCCAGCCCTATACAAATTTCACCAACGATAGGAGCTTCCTTTAATACAACACTGGTATCAGAACATACGGTCTCGCAGCTCGTTGCTCTTAACAAATTAGATTCGTCCGGCGACGGCTCCAGATCAGGTCCGAAGGAACCTCGGCGGTACATTGGAATTAAGTCCATTAAGTCACTCGAAGAGGGTTTGCATAAGTAGGGGAATATGGAGTTTTGAAAATCCAGACTCTTTGGAAACACACCAAAAAAAGAATATTACATTTTATATTCCAGGAAGTTCGATTAGTTGTGCGGAGGTGTAGTTTGGAATTCGAGTGGGTGGTTTTGAGGAACACGTACGCATGCGTGTGTATCAATGGGTATTTCATGTATGAGTAGGAGTGATAGGTGTGGAGAGATGTGTTGGTTTGCGTTATGAGAAGAGTGTGAAGTTGTGCTTAGTTTCACTTTATTTACCTGTGAAAGTGGTCGTTTTATTTTTATGTCGTCAAATGTTGAGTGCAAATCATGAATGCTTCTGCGCCTGGAAAAATAGAATGATGTAAATGAATTTGCAATTTGTCATAGAAACTGGAGAGAAGATACGTTTGTGTAAGAATTGTGTTTCTATAAGAAGTTTGAGGGTGTGGAAACGGATTTGGGTATTCCGGTTTGAGAGTTGTTTTTAACACCTCGAGAAAGGTTTTTCACTGAGTGAATTTTTTGTTCGAGTACTGAATGATAAAATTCAAATGGTATCAGGGATGAAACATGTGAGAATATTGTTGGGAAAGGTGACTTTCCAAACAAATTTTGACTCTACAGGAATCAGCTTTACCTTCCAGGGGTTAATTTTATTAATAGTCGGCCCAATTCTGTGGGTACATTTGGGATGGCATTTTATTTGGGGTCGATTCTACCAGTGATTTAACTGGATAATCTTCAGTCGAGTGGTAATAAAACTGAGAAGCAAAAAATTGATGAAATATGTTGTAACTGAAGTCCTGATCCTGAAGCAACAAGGCTGAAGCGACTCCGAGGAGAGTATTTTTTATTGCATGGCTCTGAACAAAGAATAGTCTCAAATGTTGTAGAATTATGGAGAGGATGTTTGAGTCCCCACGTGGGAATAATTCAAATATAAAACCTGGGAGAGCGATAGACTGTTTATGTTCAGCATTTGTTACAAAATTTTAAATGTTTAAAAGTCGATAAATGAAAAAATCAATGAGTATTAAAATTAAGTCTTAAGATGACGGTAGAAAATGCGATCTTCAGAACACTGATGGTATAATAAAAACGCAATGCAGTAGGTACAACGTAAT
>JABFOX010002492.1:0-11370 GCA_022817665.1 Axea sp. ZL-2020 | reverse complement strand
AATAACTAATAGTTTCCTTTTATGAAACTACATGACTCATAAAAATATTAAACTGTTTCTGAAATGTCGCATGAATTTTTACCATGTGTTATTCGATGTGCTTTTATAGATATGCATCAACATGTTGTACAATGATGACTCTGCAAGTTTTATTATTGTTCTTGGTATCTACATTTGATTTGCCACACTTTGGCATTGTAGAATGCACATGAATTACACATGAAATTTTAAGTATATATTTTTATTATACAAACAATCTATATTAATTCATGAAGTAATTTCAAATCCTCAAGCATAAAATAAATTATGCCTTTATCAAACTGATTGAAATCATTTCTAATTTCATTTAAATATTAATTTATACAAATTCCAACGTGTTTAAATATTTAACATTTTTTACTTAAATTCAAGGTTTATTAAATTTGTTCTCTGAAGTAGCAAAATTAGCATGCAAAGCAAAGTGAGTTTTAATAAAGTGTTATTAAACAGTGTTGATTGTTGTAAATTTAAAGATTATTATACTTTTATCTTCACGTTTTTTATTCTCTCTATAAACTGAATTTAACATATTAATGTAACGATGCAAGTATATACACAAAGTAATTACTGGACTTGGCCCCTTTTGCCAGTGAGTTGCGGTATCAGGATCATCTATTTATTTTGGCATAATTGCGTGCACGTAACAGTGTTTGATTAATTTAATACGGTTTTTATTTTCTTTACCAGTCTTATCGTATAGATAAAATGCATACATTTTTTCTAAACAACTTTCCATTGTTTTAACAAAAATGCATTGTTTAATCTTGTTATTAATTACTAACGCAACTACAAGCGAATAAGCACAATAGTTTGGTCTGCTTCTTAAAGTGTCCCTTTCTTCAGTTAAAGTAATTATTGATTCAACAGAAGTGAATCCCACTTGACCCAACCGGATTCGTAATGATGCAACTATGATCAAATATGAATTTCTTAGCAAGTGTTGCAATAATTATCAACATTAACTAAAATTATCAAATTTCCGGAAACCGAGATTCAAACTAGTCATTTGCGACCAATAACTTTTCATGTTCATGGCTTCTGTGTAAAGCTCGGGATTATAATATTCAAGCAAAAGAGCGTTACATAACTACCAAAATACAACTGTAAAGGAAAGTGTTCAATAGTTTAACATGAATATTCCTGTAAAAAGTGATACAAAGTAATGTAAAAAAACAATTAAATAATATATTTCATTTCTATTTAAATGAAATTGATAAGAATTAATTATTTACAGGTATATTTTTTGTTTAATAAAATTAAGGTATCAAACAAATCTATAATTTAAGAAATATTAAATGACAAGTGATTTATTATTGTTATTGTTGTTGTTGTTTATTATTTATCATAGTTAGCAATCGATAAAGACATTTGATCGTTAAAAAATAAAATATTTATAAATATTGAATCTTTAATGAATCGTTGAATATAACATAAAAACTTAAAAATGCTGTATATCATATATCTGTAAATTTTAAAATATGAATAATTAAATTATATTTAGTTATGAAAATTTCACGTTTAATAAGTTCATTTAGTTTCTTATAAATATTGCTAAATAGGAAATAATTACAAAATATAATTTTCAGGATTTTGAATTTCAAATTTGTTAACAAAGATTGACCTAATAATTAAAACAAATTTATTACTCACAATGAAATAATTATATAAAATAATTGATTGATTTCACATTATAGTATTATAAATGAAGCATATTACAGTATAGTAACGAGTTTAATTACTTTTTTTAACTGGAAAATAATCTGCATATGATTTACTATTGTGTATGAGTACATTTGATATTATATACAATGTATTATTAAAAAAATGTAAAGAATACATTTTAACTTTTATAACGATCAACTTGAGGCAAGTATTCGATATGCATGTGTTAATACAAATGAATGCATATTTGATATTTCTGTTGCAGGATATTGATTTAAAACATTATTAAAATTGAATTCAATTATAAATATTTATTTAAATTCTAAACCCTTTAAATCTTATTGGCATTATTACCAATATTAACATTTCTGCGTTAAACTAGTAATAAAAAGTAATTAATTACACCAAAAATGTTGTTATAATTATAATTTTAGTGAAGATTCAGATAATAAGGGCAGACTGATGAATAAATTCCAAACGTATCAAAGAGTTGAGAATATGTTCATCAAGC
The DNA here is from genome assembly GCA_022817665.1 of Axea sp. ZL-2020. Lineage (NCBI taxonomy): Eukaryota > Metazoa > Arthropoda > Insecta > Hymenoptera > Scelionidae > Axea > Axea sp. ZL-2020. Next base: position 9,158 of record JABFOX010002492.1, on the reverse strand, counting down.
TATTCACAATATTCAGTTTTTTTCTATTCTGGTTTTGCTTTAAAACACTAAACTATTGAGTACTTTGTTTTCATAATTCAAAATAATCATTATAGTAATACTTCCATTTATAATATTTTAAAGTTTAAATAAGTGAACTTTTAAACTGTTAGGTATTTTTCCTCGAATAATGATTACATAAACTTTCAGTTCAATATAATTGTTATCAAAATTTGTATGATAATTATTAATTAAATATTAATGATTGAACGGTGTTTTCTAGATGTGAACAAGAATGAGTTGGTTCGACGCTTCAGGGTTTGCGAATTTAGCCAAGTCAGCGCTGAAAGAAGCTCAAAAAACCATAGACAAAGCTTTAGACATCAAGGATGATGAACAAAAATCAAAAGTCATGCCAACCAGTGATTCGGCTGACTTTTTCACTGGCTGGGGACTGAAATCAGAAGACGAGATTACTTCAACACCGATAACGACCACATTATCCGAGAATCAGAATCAACAGACATCGAGTGTTTGGGGCAGCTTCACCGGATCTTTTTTTGATACTCCGAGGTCCGAAAGTTTAATGACCAAGCAATCCAAGTCTTTAGATGAAGTCTTGGAAACTGAGGCCGACATTCAAACGAATATCAGTGCTTCGATTTCCGACCTGGAGAATATTACGGACGTTGAAGAATGTTTAACACCGACACAGACAGAAAATATGGGAAATCCTGATACTTGTTTTATAAAGGCATTATCAGACACCGAAGGAGAAGAAGTTGCGACCAGGAGAAGAAAAAAAAGTTGGGTTTCTAAAGAAGATAACGAAGGAAAAGATCGTAGATGGAGCTGCGAAGGTGGCAACGATCAAGAGAAAAACAAACATTCTGAAAAATCCGATTTAGAACAGTGTTCACATAGAGTTTCTATTTTGACCAGTGAAAATGATAAAAGGAGCTCAGAGAGCGTCGAGGTTTTAGGGTCTAGATCCAGTTCCACAACTACTCCGGATTCTGACATCAATTCAATAGGAGTTTCATCTAGTTCTTCTTCCGTAATGTGTTTGAAAGTAGGCCAATCCGAATCAGTGGAAATTTTACCAGGAAGTTCGATGACGTCACCTAGTTCTGTTGAAATTTTAGGTGACTGGAAAAGCGATGGAAGTCCTTATTTATCACCGATGCAAGAACAGAAGCCGTTTGAGGGTGGGCTGAGTTTGAAGGAATCGATGAACGGTGAGGATTCTTCACCATCTAAAGAGGAGCATCCAATTAAGATGACGACTAGTTATTCAGATGACATTTCAGTGTACGAATCACCTAGTGAAGAAGTAAAAACGCCGAGCGGCTCGCTGAGTGCTTTTGATAATTTAATAGATGGATCGGGAAATAGTATCGATGGTGCAGATTCTACGACGACTCTGAAAGAGTCGGTTAGTCCAAGAAAAAGTTGGCAAATGGGAGGAGAAGCCACAGATGTGAATGCTCCAGATGTTGATGAATCAGATGAAATGAGTCTAGCTGAAGATTCGTATACCTCAGTTTCAGAGAGTACTGTTATGACTATTTTAGAAAATAGGGTGGGTTTAAATTATATAAGTTAATTATAAAATACTGTATTGCGAAAATAGTTTAAATGATTTCAATTATATTTAAATTTTTTTTAATTAAGTATAAATAAATAAAACTAGTACATTATGAAAATAAATTATTAAATAATTATATACAAATTTAATATTAAAGAATTAACTAATAAACTCTTTAAAATGATATCCTTCTATAACGTATTTAAAACAAAAAATATACTAACTTCATTAACAAAAATTATTTTGCATATTATAATTGTACGGTATTTCAATTCAAACAATAATATACTAAAATTCAGACATAATAATAAAACATTGCTTTAATATTACACAATATATTCATAAATTCTAAATAAACTGAAATTTATTCCAATTTTATCATTATTGTATTGTTTTTTGTTTATTTGGTTTGAGAACCAATACATTTTTTTATAAAATAATATTTTTTATTAAAATACCAATCGATTTTTATTCATGTAAGTATCAGCGTTTTTATTTGTAACAGATGTTTGATTATTTTATACATCATTGACAATTTTCAAATATACATTCGAAAAGTGTTCATTAAAATGAAAACAATTATTATAAAATAAAAAAGCTATAAATAATCACACAATATTAATAAATAATATAATTTCTTTTTTCAGGAACAACAGGACTTGATGAAATCCAACTTAAAACTTTCAGATGGAAGTTTACAAGGCTTTCAATCGTCCGAATATTCATTAAATCTAAGTACAGAGTCCTTCAAAGACCGTACGAATATCCCTGTAGCTATAGAGCCTTCAACATCACTAGTACGTAAAGAAATTAAGAAGGTCACTGAAACAGATTCATTAAAGAGTTCATCGGTAGCGGAGTTGCCAGAGCAAGTAGAGAACATGCGCGATAAAAGCGAGATCAGCGAATCGGCTGATCAGTATCTCATGTCAACGGACTCGAGTTGCGAGGGTACTTTGATCGAGAGCAGCTCTGAGGATAACGCCACCATGATGTGCATTTCGTCATCGTCCTCTCAGTCAAAAATCCCAGAGGCACCACTGACGGCTAGCTCGTATGTTAAATCTATGCTTGCTGATGCAATGTCTGATAAGAGCGAAATTGGTGAATTGGGAGAAAAATCCACAATAGAAGTTCCTCGAGAAAACTCACCTATTTCTTCAGAAAGGTTTCGATTTAATTTTATTATTGAAATTTTGAATATGCATACTTTAATTATAAAAACGTACAGCTAACAACTCTGTTAAAATTATTCATGAGTAATTTTTGAACTTACTTTAATTAATCATTTTTATTATTTTATATATTTTTCAATATAAATGTAATAATCTTAAGATTATTTCATTATACCATTATTATATATAGTTTTAAAAGTTAAATTAAATTTTACTTTCACCTAATTAAATTCAATTTAATTCTATTAATATTTTATTAATTCAACCATCACTATTATTTAATAATTATTTGTTAAAACTGTTATTAAATGAACATTTGTATTTTAGTCGTTCAGATTTGGTGAAAATCGGTTCAGATCAAACCAGTGGACATACTAGTGGTGATGAACTGGAAACTACAACTTCAAGTGACATAGAAATTATATCAAGGTACAGGTAAATATAATTGATTGATTCATCTTATATTTCGTGATAAATTGATTTTTTGGTATAAAATTAAATGATATATAAATAATATATAAAATTAAAACAATTTTTGTAAACATTTATGTAGAAAAAACTGTGCTGTATTTAAAATTAATGTAATTATTAAGTAATTATATTTTTAGTCCAAATGGGGATTCAAGTTCCACAACGTCCCGCCAAAGTCCAGCCAAAGTTCAGCTGAGCAGCAGCAGTGATTTATTAACAAGAACATTAAAAACTCGTGGACATTCGCGAGAATTAAGTGAGATTAGCATAGGTTCTGATGATACGAATTCTGAAATAGATAAATTGTTAAAGCGAATTCAAGAAATGACAGAAATATTGGAAGCTCGAGAATCAAAGCTTATCGAAGTCAGTCGAATGAATATGGAATTGCACGAGCAGAATAATAATTTGAAAAAGTTTGTTTTGTTCATTATGTTAGTTTGAATTCATTATTATTACTTTTAAGAATTTAATGTACATATACAACACAAATTTTAGGCAATTGGATAATGCAGAAAAACATGTTGAGCATAATCAAGATTTGAGTCAAATAAAAGATGAGTATACTCAGAGGATTTCAGCACTAGAGAGAAAGTTTCAACAGGCTATACGAGAGCGAGATACATTGCGAAATACTGTAGAACAATTAAAACAGGAAACGGTGTCGAAAATATCTTCTGTCGATATTTCAACGATGAATGCAGAAAAGGATGAAACCATTCGAGAATTGAGAGAAGAAGGAGAAAAACTAAGTAAACAGCAACTTCAGCATAGTAATATTATTAAAAAATTACGAGTCAAAGAAAAAGAAAATGATTTAACCATTAAAAATCAAAAGTAAGATTAAAGAATAGTTCCGTAAATTTTTGTCACGATTTTCATAAAGACACGAGGTAATGAATAACAATTTTTTTATTCAGAGACACAATAGAGGAGCAAAATCTTGAACTTGATCGATTAAAACGATCATTAAATGCGAAAGAAGATGTCGAACGAAGTCAAATAGAAGCAGTACATACTTTAACCGCGAAAACGAAGAAACAGGAGAAAGAAATTGCAGGTCTGCAAGAAAACTTAGACATGGCTCTGAATAAAATGGACGTCTACAAAAAAAGTTTGGATGCTGCCAAAGCGTAAGTATTTCTATCGATGTAGTTTTTCTCATAATAAAGGTATCTAATAATACTAATTTTACAAATTACGATATTTTTAATTATAATTATTTAAAATAATATTTATAAATATAAAATACAATTAATTATATTATTTATTTTGTTATTGATTTTTTATTCTATATTTTAAATATTATTTTAATATCATATTACATTCTATTATTTATTTCGTTAAACAGAGAATTAGCCGAAATGTCAGAAAATTTGCGAATTGCTGAAGAAGAACTCAAAAGTGCAGTGGAAAATGCTGGTCAATCGTGTCAATTAACAGCGCAGGTTGAAGATTTGAAAATAAAATTAAGACAATCGGAAGAATCATGCATCAGGTATTTAATGTTAATAAGAAATTTCATGTTTAATTAACGGGTGCAAGCATTAATACTGAATTTACTTTTTTTATTTCTCGGCAGAAAGGAAGAATCTTTAAAGCAAGAAAATGCGCAATTACTTATGCGCCTGGAGGCAGCAGAAGCAAGAAGTGAAGAATTATCTGAATCTGCATCTACTGCCACGAAGCCTTTGTTACGTCAATTGGAACAACTGCAAGCTAATCTTCTGCATAAAAGTAATAGTTTCATGAAGCAGGAAAAAATTTTGTCCGATAAAATCATCGAATTACAGTCGAAACTTGAAAGCTTCGTGCAAAGCAACCAAACGCTTAAAGAAGAAAATCTGGCGCTAAAGAGGAAAGTTTCATCTTTGGATTCGAAACTAAATGTGAAGAAACAAGAGTGTGATAGACTCATGCAAGCAAATGATGAATTAAAAGAAGTTAATAAGAGTATGATGGAGGATAGTAAAAAGTTAGTTTTAATTATATTATTAAGTCTGTTTTTGACAATTTCTTGAACTGATTATCCAATATTTAATTTTAATTGAATTTAATTTTTTTTTTTAAATTAATTTCCATTTAATTAAATTCTATTTAAAAATGTGATAAAAAATAAGTTTTCTATTTTACACAATACAATTTTAATACATTTTTATTTATAGATATGAAGAGACGATACTGGGATTAGAAAAATCGTGTTTGAATCAAGTAATGGAACTGAAACGAACAATAAATGCACTTGAAAATAAATTGGCCATTGAAAAGGCAGCAACTGATGCTGAAAAAAGAAAAAATCATGCTATCGTAGAATCGCAACAGCAACAACAGATGCTGCAACAACAAAGTACTGAAGAAGATTTAAGACTAAGTCCATTTTTGAGTGTCGAAAGAGAATCTGTAGGAAGCACGGATAGTATTATTTGGCCTACTGTAAGTTAAAAAAAATTAATGAAATCGTAGAATTTAAAAAGTATTTAAATTCTTAACATTGGTATCTTTTGATGTAGTACAACGACCCAATGTTTGAAAGCAGTTCTGGACGATTTCCAAATGTCTACGATAGTATGAGGTCAGGAAATACGACATCGATCATTGAAAACTTGCAAGCCCAGCTAAAACAAAAGGAGGGTGTGTAGCAGTAAAGCAATTCATTATTAACCTTTTTCTTATCATGAACACAAATGAGTTTTAAAATGAGTTAAATTATATATTTTTACAATTTTAGGCGTTACACAAATTAAAATAATGAACAAATATTAATATTTAATTTTTTAATTACCATTTAATAATATTGATAAATTTTTAATATCTTTTAAAAAATATATACCTTTGTCAAAGTTTTCGTGATATTGTATGAAAATTATTAATTAAAATGAATTGTAGTTTTTTTACAATAATTGTAATTTTTAATGCAATGTTTTCAAATCAGAAAAAAAAGTAGTCACTGAAAAAAAATTAGAGTTTTTCAATTAATTTTCAAGCAGTAAATTATCATATTATTATAACTCTGAAACCACAGATATGATTATAATTTTATTTCAATAAATTTTACTATATATTTTGATATGATTTATTCAATTTTAAATTTCACTATTAGAATGACATTTTTTTTTACTAAATAATGTAAAGTTTTAAAGAAGTTAAAAAATTACACTTGCATAAAAAATATCGATTCTACTACAAAAATTTGTTAATTTATTTTTTCATTCTGAAAATTTGTTTATTTTCAAATAAATTTTTCAAAAATAAACAATTATATATTTTTTTGTTATTAATTTAAATAAAAATATATTTATACAGTTTAAAAAAAGAGAGAGAGAAAGAAAAAATTCAAGTTATGAGTTTTTTAATGTCAATGCATAGTTAAAAGCATTATATTTAGCAATATATATAGAAATATATAAATATATATCTATTGAAATCTAGGTGAAGTGCAACAGCTTCAGTGGGAGTTATCACGTCGTAATACCGAAAGAAACGTTTTGAACGGTGAATTGTCATCCTTATCACTCAAAGTGGAATCGTTAAACGTAAAAATTGCAGAAATGGAAGCACTGAATGAAAACCTCAACGACATTCAAACGAAATACGATGCTTTGCTACAAATGTATGGTGAGAAAGTTGAAGAGAATCAGGAACTACGATTAGATCTACAAGACATTAAGGAAATGTACAAAAGCCAGATCGATCAGCTGCTCAAAAGAGACTAAAACCAAAGTACAGAAAGCAATCCAGAATGGTAGAATTATTAAATGAAGTGAATAACAGTTCGGCATTATTTCCGTTCTAGTCTATCGCAAATAAATGACTAATGAATGGGTTGTTAACAAAGTCGTATTCTTCTGACGTTATACACAAAATGTACGTTATCCGTGTAGTATATATAGGTGTATGTGTGTGTGTGCAAAAATATATTTAGTTTTTTTTTTCAACGTTCAAATTTTATTAATTATTATTTTAACTGGTGCAATTTTATTTATAAAATATAAAAATATAGTTCCCGTTGAATTTTTTGATTGACTACGCCACAAAACGAAATTTAATAGACGTTGAATTATGTATGGAAAAAGTTTTAATGGATTATGCAAAAAAGAAGTATGTTTTAGTACTGTTAGATGAAATGGATATTTGGGAACCATTGTTGTATACATGTATTTTGTTAGTTGCTTAATTATTTACAGGATCTCCCATTGTTCGATTATACATTAATTGGGTTTTTGATAAAATACTAGTAAGTATTATTCTATTATAAAATTGATTATTTAAACTTTTGCAACGCAATTAAATTGTGTCACAAAGTTCGAAAATGATAATGGAAATTCTGAAATTAAATCCTATAAACCATAAATTGGAATCCGTGTTGTACTTTTTATAACTACTTATAAAAATACAATTGTAATTAATTTGTGTTTAGGTTTTAAAAATATTTGTTTTTAATATGATTACGCACGGTTGATTATATTATTATGCTGTAAAATTGTAAAATATAACTCTCAGTATATCATTTAATATAATATCGGAAAATATTCATAAAACTTTTCATTTATATGCATATAAAATAGCTATTTTAACATTAATTCATATTTAAAAAAGTTATCTTTAATATTTATTTTACATTTTCATAAAATTTTGAAAGAAATTAAATAAAATGTTTCCTTTAAAAAATTAAAGTGTAAACACTTATGTAAAGAAGAATATTAAATATTTGCAATATATTCTAAAAATGAATATATTGAATATATGAATATATTCATAATTCAATAATATAAAAATTAATAATATTTATTTTATTGTATTATAAATTTTACTTAATAGGAGTAATATGTACATAATTTTATGAAAGAACGCTTTGTATGTATATGCTATAACTGTATCAGAAAATTGTAAATATATCAGCCAAATTTGTTATATAATTACGATAGCATAATAATCTAAGATTATTCAAATTATATTCTATGATGCTAATCATAATTATTTAAAAGATATTATGATGAACCATAGCAATGAAATGATAAACAACATTAATAAAAATACTAAGCACATGCATTTGCTATAATATATCATGAAAAATATCTATTTTAATCAAACAACTGAATAAACTAAACTGTTAAAAAAGAAATAGAAATCATAGTTTAATATAGTCCTATTGTTAAATAAGCTTTAAAAGCGGATGAATAAATGAATTTAACAATTTCCTTAAATTATTAGTAGAGACAATTTTATACTTTTTTCATGGATTTCTGTCGCCTTAATAAAATATGCAACTTTATACGTCTTTGAAATTACTCTCCCTTATAGTACATTGTAAAATTATCCATGTTAAAACATTAAATAAATTCAAATTTATTCTTAATGACTGATAAATAAAGAGTGTTTTTGCTTTTACTGCCAATAAAATATAATTGCAAACACATTGTTAGAGAAATTTAATATATTACAATTTTTTATATCCAATTTTTTATTATAAAGTATAAAACATTAATGAACATTGTTTTACATTTATTTCTATTTCATTAAAAAAAAGTTTTTTACAGTAATTAGATGCAAAATGTTACTTTATCCGCTTTTAAAGTGTTTACAGTCCAATCTTTATTGTTAAAAAACATTTTTCAAAGTATTTCATAACGCATAACTTATGTACATAAATAAAAAGGTATTATAAAAATCCGATAGAGAATTGTTATATTTTAATTCATGATCCTACCATAAAATTTAATTTTAATAAACGATTAAGTAAAATAATCAGAGTACATTAAAAACACAACTTGATATTTAATTAAATTTATTTAAACCCAATTAGTGATTATTATTGTGTAAATACATTTTTCATTGTCATTCAAAATGTAAAGGGTTGTTAAGATACAAACTATTAACTTATAATGAAAAAAATACAATTCGTCATGAAATTTTACCAAGCTTTGTTTTGTTTGTTCGTTCGTGTT
>JABFOX010002491.1:0-11371 GCA_022817665.1 Axea sp. ZL-2020 | reverse complement strand
AAGCCGAATTCTCCTATGTGTTTCACAATCTAGTTTTCGAGAAATTCTGTTTTTAGGTTAGTTGCTCCGAATTTTACGACGCATCTCTCAGAGCATATGTTGAGGATAGTTTGAGAGTAACGTTAAATTCTATCACTCGATGTCGGGGTGACTTTGATGTGTTACGTATCACGTTTACAGCACACAATTTTTCTCTGTTCTTTGTTACTATTAAACAATTGGTAATCATTTTTTGTTGTTGTTTATACATATGCTATTTTAAATGTTTTTAAATCAATCAAATTATGCTCTGGAAGTTGATTTAGTAATAAACCATTCTAATTCAGTGGGTGCTTCATTTTCATAGTTAATAATTAAATATTTCTTATTAAAAGAAGTTTTAATTGTAATCAAGGCTTTTGTAATAACATCTTAATTGTGTTGAAAATGCTACTCAATTGTTGTATATTTATTATAGGACGATTAAATGATTACTTTAGTGATACTATATTCATATAAACTGTAACAATGTATTAAAAATACTTTTAGATTTTATTAGTTTTTCTTTTTTAGCCAGTAAGTTGATTATAAATTTAATTTGACTACTTTAATTTATTTGATTAAAGAGGTATTTTATAATGTATATTATATTGAACATGTAATTATTAACGTATAAAATGTATAATAAAAAAAATATTCAATTTATTTTTATTTAAATTTAATATTTTAAGCTTATCTTTTCGTGTATTACAAATTAAAGTTAAAAATTAAAATTAAGTACAAGTTATCACTAATAAATTTCACAAGTATGTATTAATCTAATTGATTAATAATTATTTAATATAAAGATATGCATTATTGTAATAAAACAACATGTTTTTGATAGTTGGACTTTAATGATAATTTAATTATATAGGAAACATACCCATCAACTCCACCAGTTTGGTTTGCTGAATCAGAAGAGACGAGCGTGACAAATGCAGTACAGATTCTAAGTAACACAACTGGTAGTGATAATCATGTAATTAACCAGGTAGGCATTTTATTGAAAGAATTATGCCGCTTGCATTCACTACCAGAGCCACCCGATGTGGAAAGACTCAGAACTGCACTAGATCCACTTCGTTTGGGTGGCGCTGCTGCTGCCCCAATTCCACAAAGAATGGAATCTGAAGATACAGAGGATCTTGAAGATGAGGAAGAAAGTGAAGCTGAAGAAGACCTCCACTTAGATATGGATGAAAGTGAGACAAATGCAAAAAGTAAGGTAAGCAGATAGGTATACCTTATTAATCTATAAATAATTTGAATTATAATTTCATTTTAATTTTAATATTATAAATACATCTATGTAAACTTAATTATAAATTATAATAATAAAATTATTCATTCAAATTGTTTTATGCTATTAACGCGTTAGTATTTTACAAATTATCTATTAGGATTAAATATTATATAATTATATATTTACATACTGACAATAAAGTAGCACATTATGAAATGTAATGTTTATTTTATTATATTTATTTTAATTACATACATAATTGAGTTGATTTGTATTCAAAATATTTTAATTGATGTATAATAACATATTGAATGCTTTAATATTTTTTCAAACTTAAAAAATGCTACTTCTGAAATGTAGAAACATAATTAAAAATTAATTTTAATGTATCTTACATAATAGTGTAAGTTGAAATGAATGCTTTGCATACAAGGTATTTTTAAACTAAAACTAATCTTGTTAAACATCATACAATAACTAGTAAGTAGATATTAAGTTTGTATTATATATAATTTATAACACAATAGCATTATAATTAATCAATAATTTTATTACTGAATTACATTTGTACTAAATAGAATTGTATATTATAAACATGTGTGTTATAAACAAGATATTATTATTAATAATTGAAATTACTTTAAAATGATAAATAAATGGATAAATATTACATAAATGCATATGTTTACAAATATAAAAATAGTGTTTCAAATTGAATGAACGATGAAATAATTTATTTTGTAATATTTAAACCAAAAGTAATACTTTCAAATTAGAGTTATAAAAGAATTATTTACTATTGTTTAACACCTGATTATTTGTTTTATAGGGTGAAGAAATGGCTTTAGAACATATTGCAACTTTGGAAAGGTTGAGACAAAATCAGAGGCAGGATTATTTAAAGGGTTCTGTTTCTGGGAGTGTTCAAGCTACAGACAGATTAATGAAAGAATTACGAGACATTTATAGGAGTGACAGTTTTAAAAAAGGTTTTTTTTAAAGTTACATTTTTTTGCTCATTTATTTTGTATAATTTTTTTTTATACTAAATGCTTCTTAGTCTGCTAATGTTCATTACCGAATAAATTATTGTTATTAAATAATTTTGTAAATATTGTTCAATGAAATATTTTAGGAATGTATAGCATAGAACTGGTAAATGATAGTCTTTATGAATGGAATATCAGGCTAATGTGTGTTGATCCGGATTCACCGCTTCACAATGATCTTGTACTTTTAAAGGAAAAAGAAGGCAAAGACTGTATTCTCCTCAATATGATTTTCAAGGTTAAAACCACTTGTTGAATAAAAATGAAAAATCGGACATATTAATAATTAATAATAATATTATATTAAATATTTACAGGAAGCATATCCTTTTGAACCACCATTTGTGAGAGTTGTTCACCCTATAATATCAGGAGGATATGTTTTGTTAGGTGGCGCTATTTGTATGGAATTACTCACGAAACAAGGCTGGAGTTCTGCGTATACTGTTGAAGCAGTCATTATGCAGATATCGGCAACTTTAGTTAAAGGAAAGGCCCGTATACAATTTCAAGGAAGGGGTGGCGGTGGTAAAGTGTGTAGTGGCCAAGGACAGTACAGTCTAGCGCGCGCACAACAATCGTTCAAATCTCTTGTTCAGATCCATGAAAAAAGCGGTAATTTCTTCTTATATTTTATATTAATTTGGGTATTTTTATTCTGAATTATTATACATTTAGATAGACACACAACAGACTCATTTTCTTTTTTTTAATCATATGTTTATATTATGAACAGTAACGTATCAGTTTAGAAAGGTAAATATAGTAATATAGTTAAAACATGATCAAAAATTAATTAAACACGAAAAAAATTATGAAAAATACTGTTATAACATTAAAATAAATCAATATAATGAAATTTAAATAAGATTTAATTAAAAGAGAATAATTAAAGGTAAATAAAATTAAATAAAGATAAGCGAGTATTATTTTATAAAATTAATTTGAAATTGTATCTAGAAATCTGGGTTAATTAATGATGCAATTTAATTATACATGGAAATCAATGTAAATCATAACGTTAAAAAATGAATAATTGTATGCAATATTTTACTATATATAAATATGAACTTGCATGTAACATTTGTTAAAGAGTTAAATAATAATTTTATGGTACATTAGTTTCAGCTTAATTAACCAAATTGAATGAATTTTAAAAATATAAAATTTTTTAGTTAACACAATTTCAATGTATATTTTTTGTTTTAACTTTCCTTCTATATTTTATACGCATGGTAATTAAAAAAAAAAAAAAAAAAAAAAATACACACATATCAACATTTTTTATAATTTTCTTCACATTTGTAAACTTCGCTATGTTTCATGTTGTACAGATTTATAATAGTAAGATCATTTGCTTTGAAAACGTATAGAAATGATACAATATATATATATAAGAGCTATTTCATATAATTGATTATATTGTGAATGATTCTATTATTATTAAATAAAAATGTATAAAAAAAATTAATTGGCACAGTGTTTACAAGCTTTTAAAAATATTTATGATTAGAGATTATAAGTTTATATTTTTAAAAATAAAATATATAATTGTCAAATTTATATGTATGATTATATTAAAAAGAAAAACCACTTCTTTTTTAAAACAGAGCGATGTCATAAGCTTAATTGCTTTTACTTTATCTTTTTTCATTAATGTACATTTAAATCTCCTTTTAATTGTTAATTTTGGACAAGAAAAGTTGAAATGAATTTTAAAAAAAAAAAAAAAATTTAATGGATATATATTACGTATATAATTATCTGAATATAAACATATGTACAAATTCATTAATATTATTTGATCAAAGGTATGAAAAAACACTTGGAAAAATATAAACTTGTCTTAGAATAAAATTGAATTTGTATGCATATTTTAAAGAATTCTTGTTGAAGTTGTTTAAGTTGACCTGTTGAAGAAGAATTTTTTGTAATTGTACAAGTTTGACAAATCTTGTTCAGTATGGATAAAATTTAATATTGATTACCTAATATGTGTATTTTATAAATCATTTATCTTGAAAAAAATCTTGCATTAAGACAAAAAACTAATTAAAAATAATTAGAATTATTCATACATAATTTGAGAATTATGTTTTTATTATTTATTTTATTTCTAAATACAGTACTTTTTTAACGAAATTTAAGTAAACTGCATTTTAAACTCCATAAAAATATATAAAAATATAATGTTTAATTTCATAAATCATTTGTATGCTTTTAAACTCATGATTTCTTTTTGTTGCATTTATTTTTCGCAGAAAATTATGGAAATACTACTTATAAAAATACAATTATTAAGTTTAATGATCATAGTATGTTTAAATTTCAGTTACTTGTAAAAACATAACTTAATGAAATTAGAATCGAAAACTAATTTTAGCAAGAAAATTTGTATTAAAAATATTAACTTTTACTTATTGTTAGTTTTTCAGGTTATTTTAAAACTACAATTATATTTTAACTTCAAAAAGCTTAATAGTTAAAGTTTAATATAATTAATCTTTATAGAATAATATATAATATATAATATAATTTTAAAATTGACACATTGTTTCATATCCATAGTGACGTTTTGATCTAGTTTTATTAAATTATCTCTCTAGGCCAATTGTTCAATTTTAATATAAATTTATACAGTTACATTATGATAATAGATTTAAATTAAAAATAAAATAAATATAATTTAATATGAGGATATAATATTCAAATTGTTATCAGTAATAATTTCATTTTATTAAGTGTATAATGGTTGTTAATAATTAATAATAATTAATAAATTGTGTATGTGAGGCTTCTATGTCGAATATTACTCATACAGTTAATTTTTCGGAATTCAGACGCTGGTATTTTTAATACACGTTAAACACGCATTTGAAATCTCAAAACTTCATAAATAAGAACAATTAATTCAGCTGATTATTAATAATACAAAATTGTTTTATAAATTAATTTTAAATTATAATTTTTTTTGTAACAGAATAAAGAAAGTTATAGTTTGAAATTCATGTTTGATGAATTAATTAAAGTATTAAAAGTTACAATTTTAAAGGAAGTTATGATTATAAAATCTATTATTTTTTATATATTCCTTACAATATGCATGCTGTTTTCGATATGAAGTGTTATAATGCATACAGAAATGAAGAATAATCTGTTTTGTATTATTTAAATTAGCTATACAAATTTTAAAACCAATACTTATGACATTTCGAAATGAAGAATATTTAATTTTAAAGATGATATACTTTAGTTGCAGAAAAAGTGAACGTCATTTTTATTATATACATTACAATGCCAAACAAAATTTTATGTATCACAAACAATAAACTTGTATTATTTATTTATGTATTAGATACATAAAATTGAATATAAAGTTTTTGATGCGTCATTCAATTGGACATTTCTTAGATAATATTAAAAATGAGCACACAAATTTTAATTAAATTAGACATTTGATTTAATGCAGTTCATAGAATAGTAGTATAAATATTAGACATTAACATTATGATTATTAATAAAATTTTGATGAGATAATTAAAAACGTGATTGCAGTGCTGTTTTTTTGGTTTGTGAAATATTTAAAAAAATTAATTATTTCAATGTCAATATTTCTTACATCTTATTTATTAATAAAGTTATGCCTGATACCCTACTGTGATATTTTCAAGATTTTATGAAATGAATATTTATTCAAACGTGACTTTTATCTTAACAAGTATGTATCGTTCTGATATTTATGTTTAATAAAACTTTTAATTTATTAAACAGTATATTAAACAAGAAATATCAAACAGAACATTTTATGATAAAACATTTGTTATCCTCATATTGCATTAAATTCAAACTTTATTAAATTGTAAATAATTAATAATGTATATTTATTTTAATATATATTTTAATTAAATTATGCACTTCTATTAAGAAAACTTAATTATAATCAGATGAATCTCAATCTGATAAATTATTGTTATTGTTGTTGTTATTTTGTAACATTTAAACATTACTAAACGCAACTTAATGGATAAATATGTAAAAATAAATAATACTAATTTTGTCTTTTATCAGAAAACATGTAAAACATCATGGAATTCTGCAAACCCTCATAGTGTACTGAACTCTTACCAACCAAAACCACAAACACTTACCACTCGACGCGTAATCATACCGAAACCCATTTTCATATTACTTCAGGGTGGCGTTTTTGCCCACAGGCTTAAAAAATCCATTTTTAGATCTTTGATTTCATTGATTAGTGCTCTTTCAAAGATCGAAGAGCTACCTTTCCTTACATTTCTTCATGGAAAGTTTGCCAGGCATGAATTTTTGGCTGCACATTCCCATTTTTTGTATAGCATCATGTCTACGATTGAGTCGGGAGACACGATTTCAACCTCGATCTTGAAGCACCATCTGTGCCGTTGTCGCCTTTCGTACTCGAAGAATGTGCATTGTCGCATTGCGCTAGACAGTACAGGAACAATAGGTGCCCAACCTTTCCCAAAGTTTTTTCGAACAACTCGAAATCTTAACAACAACAATAATAACATTGTTCGGGAAACGTTTTAATGAAATTAAATTATTTTAAAAACTATTATTACACTATTCTTTTACTATTCTTAGGTATATTTAAATGTACAGATGTTTATATAATTGTAGAGTTGTAAATAATTTATTAAAATTTTAGTTCTTGAGTCAGAATTTTTAAGTTAAATATTTGATTATAAATAGAGCAATATTTTTGTACAAATAAAAAAAAATGTTTAACAAATTTATATTTTTGAAAAGTAATGACACTGTTTTTTGGTGTAAATTATTTAATTTCACGCATGAGAACATTTTATAATTGATTGTTTTTCTAGCAATTTTAAATGTAATAATTTACTACTTGTTAAATTATAAATGGTTTACAATATCGATTGCGTAATTTTAAACAGAAAATTAAAAACTGAATATTCTTAAAAAAAATTATTGTATTTATTTGAAACAAAACAGGTCGTTTGTTATAAGAAAATATTTGTAGTTCTTATAAGACCCACACACATATATACGTATATGTAAAAGAAATATTTTAATTAAAATAAGATAATAATGATTTAAATTTTATTACAGGTTGGTTTACACCTCCGAAAGAGGATGGCTAATGATCTATAACTAATGACCGCAAGTAATGATACGATTCGTGCTTACAGCTGAGACTTTTATTCGGTGTGTGCGCAACAAATAATATTTAAAATAATAATTTGATACACGAACGACATTTATTGATTAGGTAAAATCAGAACTTCATACAACTAAATTTAATCTAACTCATATTCCTTTGGTTGCTAAGAAAGTCTACCGCGCGTAAACAACAAACTAAAAAAATAACAATTAAGACGAAAAATATCTTTACATACAACTTTAAAAAACTACATATAAAAGAGTAAAAAGGAAACGTGTTGTAAAAGTAAAAATTGAGGGAAAAAATGAAAAGAAAAAAAAAGGAAACCCCAACCATAACTTGTCGCAATTGGTTCCCGTATAACAATTTATGTAAAGGCTCCATTTCTAGAAAAAAAATTGCTCTAAATTAAACAAATATACATTTTGTATGGAAATAACGAAGTAAATTATTGATCTGGGGGAAAAAGTGTACTTGGAAATTAAGAAAAGAAAATCATGTATGCAGTTGTGCTTCCCATTCTCGTTCAAATGATCTTATTTTTTTCCGGATGTAGTTCCTTTTTCTCGATTCTTATTTAACATAAGTTTTATTTATAAACTTCAAAGTGCACTTTCGAATGGCCATGCAACTCTTTCTGTTTTTATACAGTTGTACTATTTCCTGATATATACAAAAAGTGGCAAAACCGATAAAGACGAATAAATTTGAAAATAAAAAAAACAAGAGAGGGAATTGTACATACTAGAAGAGTTGTTGTTTTAACAAACCAAGTGGATTTCGTAAGATGTACATTTATTTTAATGAACATCTCACGAAATTGACTAAAAATGGAAGATGATTTCAATTTTATGTAAAGTTATTATTAATGAATTATTTAATGAATAGTGTCATTAGATTAAATACATTAATTAATTTAACAAGTGTTCATTACGTATACAATTTGTTTGTTTTCAATACAATATAGGCAGCGTTGCCATCATTTTCCATGGTTTGTACAGACTAACTATTTTAAATTGATATCGTGAATGTTACTATACATTGTCATCGTATATAATTTAATTTTAATATAAGAGGCTGATAGAAACGACGATCCAAAGTCACTGTGTCGTTTAACTATATTTATATAATAGCAAGAATATATATTTTTTAGCTGCAATTGATTAATAAATGATATTAAAGAATAACTACTTGATTTACAAAATCTTACTTCAAAAATTTGACAAACATTGATATTTGATCTATGCTTTTTTTTATTGTTTTTAAAATGCAAAATATGTTTTAATATCTGTATTTAACAAACAAAAGCATATCGAGTATCAAAATTAAAATCGTTAGTTAAGATTGCAATGAAGAACAAGGAAAAATAAATGTAACTAAACTAATTATGTAAATTATTTTACGCACATGGGAAGAAAATATATTAGACAAAAAGTTTTATTAGGAACCAACGTACTTCATTCAAAGAAAGCCTCTCGACTTGTGTGATTTGTAAACGTTGCGCGAATGCACGATTTTCATGTTTTTGTAAGAGTTGTGTAGACGCTATTGTGGTTTTCGAACCTCATTCCCGTGTACATAAAAATCCTCGGTTCGCTAAACAGTTTTGGCGAAGAAGAAAAAAGAGAAGAGAAACAAATACAAATGATAGCATACAGCGCACTAATTTAGCCTCTACTCGGCGAATTCAGACTCGCCGTCGTGTCAACGCACACTTTTCCTCCTGACAAAAGTCTTAACTAATCACCAGTGTCGAAGTGCACGAATCTGCCAAATTCCATTAGCTTGCACGTAGATACGCGATTTTCTTCAATGTAAAAAGACTGACATGAATAGAAGGACGAATGGGAACTTTGCGGCAACGAGATATCCAAATGTGTGCAATACGTTCAGCGACCCGTCTCCGTTCGAGTCGACCTCGAGTATTTCGTCTATCTCGTGAATCGGCGAAAGCGTGTGGAGTTTGTAAAAATACGGTTTACGAATCACCCTGATGTATTCTAAGTTAATTAAAAGCAATTTGCGAAATATCATTCAGTCGCATCAGAATGAATGAACGAAACCTGTGTTCTTGCATTGCCCCTTTTCTAATGAACGTAACGAAAAACAAAAATAAAAAGCAGAATACAAAATTGTGAAATTCTGCTCTCGCTGATGCTTTCTCGGTTTTTAAATTATTTCCATAATTATTTTGTTTTTCTCTTTCGTTTATTAGAAATAGTCGTTTTGTTAGCACTGTCAAGGCGGAATTAGTTTTCCCTTCGAATTTAGGTAGTCTTATTGGCGTAAAAATTAATTTATGTAAGGTCACATGAATTCGGAGGACGTTTTTATTTCGATTCGAGTGATTTCTCATATATGTAGTCGAGGACAAACAGAATGTTTTCAGGTCCGAAACGTGCCTTCGCAAAATTAAATTTCCTGTCTTCAAAGATCGAATATTTCCGTCCTTGAATGTGCTAGCATGCACAGCAAACTAAATTTGAATTCATAAAAAAAGAAATAAGACATTTGGAACACGTTTTCTCTTGTTTTTACGTCATCACGAATATCGTAGTCACTCGTGATGATGTCTTAAGAGGAATCAGAGGAAGCCACCGATGAGAGCAAACCGAAGGGAATGAGAGTTATCTATAATTCGCTAAATTGTGATTACCTACTGTGTAGAGCTTTCAGTGACGATTATTGTTTGTAATTCTAAGGAGAACAAGATTTCCTGCGTAGATTTATGTTGTCATATTGTAATCGTCATTGTTATTTCTTATTATATCTGTCTTTCCCTATGTCGCGCCTCCATATCTGTCTCCTTTAACTGCACACGTCATAACTGTCTCACTGTTACACAGATACACAATTGGTACTTTAAAATCTCTAAATAATCAACTGAACAGATTATCATCGTATCGCATTATATACTTATAGTTATTACTTTATATACAAACACAATGAAAAAATTATACAAACATGCATACTATTATGTTTCAATGTATATTGTAATCGTTTGTTGTCAGTGGAAACAGACAAGTGAACAAAACTGTGTAGGATGCGATAGTTCTCTGTTACAGCTGAATTTTATTCGTTGGCAGTACAATCTGACCATGTTCTGTGAACGAACATTATCAGGTTGTCTTGCTAAACCTTTCCTGTTTCTCTCTCTTTCTCTTTGTTACCTCTTTCCTTCATTTTTCCCTTTCTACGTTAGTTTTATTCATCATTTCGTATCACATATATTGCGTTGATTATTATTTAAGTATTTGCTATGAGGAGCAACAATAAAGATTTTAATAAGAAAAGTGTATGTACATATATGAACACTATTATGGGTAAACCTGGGTAATTTCGCGACGACGCGTTTTTTTTTGTTTTTTTTTTTTCTCTCCCTCTCTCTCTCTCTCTCCGTCTTTATCTTTCTATCACGATCAAACGTTTTCGTTATATTACTTTATTTGTGTACTTGTTATAATTATGATGAATGAGTTTATTTGTAATACGTAGTTAGGCAAATTGGTGATATCTGTCGCGGTATTACCATAATTTAGTTTACTTATATAATATACATATGAACGTGCATAGATGTATTTTATGTGCGCAAAAAAACAAAAAAATACAAAAAACCATCTTCCATTCGCAGGTGGCTTTCGTCGACGGATACATGTATCTTATTGTAGAAAATTGAAGTATTTCTAAATATTATGATTTGTTTTTTTTCTTCTCTTCTTTTTTACGACGAGTTGACAATTTCATAAATATTATGCCATTTGATACGATAAATAAACATGTCTAATGATAGAAATTTCGTTTTTTTTTCGTTTTAAATTACGTGTTCATCTTTGTCGGATGTATCTGTTTTAATTTGGAATATATACGCAGAGATATAAAAATTTATTGATATAT
>JABFOX010002490.1:0-11374 GCA_022817665.1 Axea sp. ZL-2020 | reverse complement strand
ACTGCCACCGCCTCCGTCAACTTCAAAACGGGGACACTTGGAACGTCAGCAAACAATTTCTGCGGTGGCATCCACTTCGGATTCAAGTAGTCCAGCAACCACTCAGCCAACCAGCAAAACGCCACCACCGCAAGGCTCTGTTCACTGGTTCGACAAGGAGACCGAAGACTTGTTTAACGACGGTGAACTCACTAGTCTTACAAGAAATTCAACTGGAGATAAAGATAAAGATTCGAATGTAAGTAATTTAAAATTAATATTTTACATTTAATTAAATTACATAAAAATAATTCAATTGTATTTAAAATTGATTAATTGAAAATTTTAAAATCTATTACATTTTTAGGAATCTACGACTTCGAGGAATGATTACAAATCTCAACAGATAGATGTTTTCACAGAATTAGATCCATTGGGTTCTGGTCTAATAAAGCCGTACGTAGATAAAAAAGACTTTTTCTCAAATTTGAAAAATCCTCCAAAGAAAGTGCTTAAAGACTTGGCTGTAACGAGTGCAATAGGTGATACCTTCCCAACTAATTTTAATATTGCGACTGAACCAATTCAGCCTGTAAAAATGCAAAATACAATTGCTACAACAAGTAGTTCAGATGATTTTGAACAAAGTAGTTTCGCAAATTTTGATAAATTTGAAGAGAAGGAAGAACCAAAAATTAGTTCTCCTCAAAAGACTAGTAAAGATTTTACTCCTAGTACAGTGCATCATCAACCATTATCAGTTTCGCTTCCACCTGAAGATGTAACTTCTCATAAATGTAATTCCGGACATTACGTCTCAACAAACAGTATTAAAGAATTAAAAAAAGAACAAAGCGTTACAGATTCGGATAAAGACGGGAGGTATTCCAGTCCAAAACGTTTTTCGCGAAAAACTGATTATTCAGCAGATGTACCTACCTATCGAAAACAAGCTTCCACAGATAAATCATTTCCCATTGATTTTTCATCATTATCTGATGATTATACTTCTTCTTCCCCATCTCCTAGAAATATATCTCGCACTACTTTTTGTTCTTCTGAAACGTCAAATCAACTTCGAGGATTATCTAGTTCATCTGCTGAATCAGAAAGTGTTCCTGAACCACCACCGAGAAGTTCAGGAAGTATAGTTATAAATCCTCCACCACTTCCACCTAAAAAACAATGTTCCAGAAATTCTATAAAACCACCACCAAGACCACCGCACAGTGATGTTCAATTTCATTATGATTTTCTTGAAAGAGATGAAAATTCATCATCAGCTATACGTAAAGACAAGTATAAAAGTTCCACAAGAGAAAGTCGAAGTCATTTTGATGATAATTTTAGTCCGCCTCTTCCACAACTTCCCAAACGATTAGAAAGTGGCGAATTTACTAATTCTAATTTCGAAGATTCATTTAGTAATATAATACCCGAGGGTTTATCATCTTTCTTCCAGAATTCAACACCAACTGATAAAATTACAGAAACGAAAAAAAGTAAACCTTCATTGGATATTACTTTAAGTCAGTTAACTTCTTCAAATTTAAGTGAATTAGCTTCTAGTTTGGATATGACCGTAGCACAATTAACAAGTTTAACATTGCAACAATTGACAGAATGTTTGTCAAGTCTATCTAAACAAGATTTTATTTTCGAAGAGAAGATCGAACCTTCAACAACGCAACAAAAACAATGCAATGCGAATACAATTGTAACTCAGACTTCTTCTTTAACAACAACTACAACGACATCTACAACGATATCTAAAATGCAAGATATTTCAATAAATGAAAGTATATTTCAGTCAGTAAAGAAAATAAATGATAATGATAGTTACGATAAATATGCTGTTTTCAGGGAATTAGTTGAAATGGAACAAAAAAGTGAAGAATTGAAAGTTAGTGTAACACAATATGAAGAAGAAAAAGAAGTGGTAGAAAAACTCGAGGAAAAAGAATATCATAAAGTTAGTACAGATGTAGATGACAATGAAGATGAAGATGATAATGAAGAATATGAGGATGATTTTGAAAAATTTGAAGAAGACGTGGATGATGATGATGTCGAGGAAGAGGAAGAAATGGAGGATACAGATAGACAAAGAATAGAAGGTAGATTATTAGAAAGATGTGAATCTGAGGATAGAGACGAGTCTTTAGTTTCTTTAACTAATTTAACCGTTAAGTTGCCTTCAGTTTGTGAAGATCTGAAATCCGAATTAAATTATGATAAAACGGAAACAAGTTCTTTAGTGACTAAATTAGTTGAAGATCAAAGTGAAGAATACGTTAAATCTCAAGAATCATTGAAATCAATCAAAATGGAAACCGAAAAGTCTATTTCTGATTATAACATAGAAAATGACGCAGATAATAAAAGTAAATCAGCAGAGAAGAAGAGTGACGTTGTTGAAAAAAAATCCGAAATAAAGACATCTATATCTACTTCGAGTGATAGATATGCAGCTTTGCGTGAAATTATTCAAGAAACGGAATCACCTGCAAAAACTGACATAGAGCAATCTAACTTTATAGTTTCCCCAAATAAATCATCAGTTGAAAGATCGATGAATGAAATGGATCTTATGAATTTATTTTCGGATACGTTTTATCAGTCTGTATCAACAATTACAGCTCCAAAAGGAGTAACTGTACAAAAAGAGGAAGATACGAAATCATCTGTAATGGACATTTTTGAAGAAATAAAAATGTTAAATAATAACACAAGCTCTATTCAGCGTGATAGTAATACAACATTGTTAACTAAATTTGAAGATGTATTTTGTCCATTTCCTGAATCAAAATCTGAGAATAAAGATGAAGACAATAAATATGATGATAACTGGGCAAAGTTTGATGCCAATGTATTTAGTTCTGATAAATCGTCAGGTGATGGCCATGGTTCTATCGGTGGTACTTCACCATGGTCTCCAGATGGACGAGAATTTCATGGAGAATCACTTCGAACAAAATCAGGACCACATCGTTATTCTGGAGATAGTGATAATGAATGTAAAGATGGTGAGGAAAGTGAGGAAAGTAATGGAAGAATTAGAGGTGATAGATTATGGGGATCTGGTAGAATGCCTCGAGAGTATTATGAAGAAACAGTGGATGTAGGGGAACGAGGAAGAAGTTTTAGAATGAGAAATGCTCGTGGTGCACCGTGGGTACAGAGTATTGTTCATAGAAGAGATCCCCATTGGCAAAAAAAAGCGAGGTGGGAAGAAGAGCGTAGAAGATATATGCATAGAGAAATTCCGTATAAAGACGATGAGGACTACCAGCATGATGTTGCTCATTGGAGGTGTAGACCTATGCAAAGACTACGAAAAATGTGTACTAGCGGAAGTGTAAGTGGTGGTGGAAGCAGTGGAAGTGTTGGTGAAAGAGAAGGCTTTTGGCCCCATGAACCTTCTCCATCTTCACATTCATTTTATGAAGATATAAGTAGACAAGATTCAGGTAGTCGAATAGAAAGATTTAGTAGTCAAGAAAGCATGGGATATGAAGATGATGAAAGGTGGCCGAGAAGATGGGATGATTATGATAGAAATGACAGAAGGAGATGGGAAGACGATGGTACATTTTGGAATCGCCGAGCTGTTATGATGGAGAGTGATTATTCTGGTCACATGTACAGAAAACATGAACTGCATTATTGTCGAGAACGAGGACTTCAAGGTCCTCCACCACCGCCTCCACCGCCACCACCACCACCACCACCGCCACCACATGAACGTGATTATCATGTACCCAGTGGATGGGAAGATGAAGAGGATGATTATAGTCCTGATCGACCTGAAGATTCGCCACGGTATATTTCACGTAATAAAAGACATTGGCCCAAGCGTCCAAATAGTGCAAATGATGATAGAAGTGTTGAAATGAGTTGTTATTTGAATCTAAGACCGAAATATAATATGTCCAGATCAGAATGTAGTGATAATGATTCCGATCCATATCACAGATCTCGTAGATCTAGAAGTAGAGATAGAGGTTATTGGGGAAGTGATCAAGAGTTTGATAGTTGGGGAGAAACATCTTTACCATCATCTCACTGGTCTGAAGTTCCACCTCCAACTGTATCTCATCCTTCTTCTGGCATTTCTGATATTAAAAGTGAAAGTTTACATCGAAGAAGAATGAATAGACATCGTGCACGTCCACAAATGAAACATGGTCAACAGACTTCACCATTTGAAGATGATTTTACTCAAAGTATAGATAGGCGTAGTGAAGTATCTTTGGAATCTGTAGGATCCGAACATCAAAGAAGTTCACATATGGTAGATTTGGATATCAAACAACAACAGCAACCACAACATCAGTCTACCTTGAGTCCAAGAACCGTAAAAGATTCTCGAAGAGATCCCAAGCCACACAAAAGTTCGGGCTATTTTGAAGATGATCTTACGCCGACAGCAAGTATTTCAAGTGATGCTTCCGATCGACAACATCGAATTGGCTTTGATTCTGGTTCGGACCTTAAGGCAACACCAGAAGAACTTGTCAGTGAGCCGCGAGAACCAAAAAATGCTCCAAGCGATAATTTTATGCCAAACGATAACCGAGGAATGAAAACATTTTTTAATGGAGGCGATTCGAGATTTGATGATGATGCTTTCACATTTCGATCTGAACTTGAAGATCAGGTACCTGAAAAAGCTACTGCAATTCCTCAAAAAAATAATTCGCGGCAGATGAAACACGGTGGAAAAAATCAATACATCAAAAAATCGGAATCCGTGAATATTTTTAGTCGAGAAAATGATCCATTTGATGACGATTTTTTTAATTAAAATAATACAAGCATATTAAAATTCAATATATTAACTGTACCTCTTTGAATATATTATTACAATTAATAAAAGAAGATCAATTTTAGACATCCTATTTCGCCTCATCAACATTCTCGTTATTGTAGTTAATGCTACTGCTAACTACAATCTTTTTAGTCATTGATAGATCTTGTTCTAGTTTTGTTTTCATAAAGAATTTATGTTTTTGGTTGAATGAGGAAAATAATATTTTTGTATCGAGTGTATGTGCTTAATCCTATGTTTGGTTATTCCTCATGTGGTACAACAATTTAAAACATGTTTGTTATTGTATTTGTTTTTTGTCATTGTAAATTTTGCATGCATATGTATACAATATCTATATGGCTATGTTCACACGTAAATGAACATAAACCGTATTATGTCAAAAAACGAATAAAATTAATAATTTGATATATGGATATTGTATATTAAAACTAAATCTATTGTAAGTTATGTGCAATTATATATGTATAATTGAACAAAACGGGGATCTTTAACTGTATCATTAGCAATAATTTGAAAGATTTCCATAGCACTAAGTAGAACATTACAAAGATATCATATATCGTGTACAAGGTACAATAATATAATTTTGCGTGCTGAAAATATAAATTGTTAAGAAAACATTATGTTTGACAGATTTGCTTTGTCAATAATGCAAATTCATGCAAAATTATTTGCAGTATTTAACTTTCAAGACTAGTATTTATATGTGTAAAATAAGTTTAAAATTGATAATTCACATTTAAAGTTTTTTCATAAAATACACTGATATAAACATTTAACATGCATCTATGAAAAATTTATCTAACTCAAATTGTAAAAATTTTATTCTAATGAAAGAGTGTTTGTATTTTACAACAATTTTGCGTGATTTTGCATGTTGAATGTGTCTGCATTGAATTTGTTAACACTGTGTATATAATTATACTAAATTATGAACAAATAATTTCCCAAGTTATTGTTATAGTTAAATTCATGTATGCATACTGTTGCTGAGAGTATGAATAAAAAAAACGAATGAATATGTAACCAGTATGATTTGGCTTTGATACAAGAAATAAAAAGAACGAGTGATGAGTTTTATAGTATAGTTTCCACTAATTTCTCCACCATCAATACTTCAAATCCAATTATGAGGGAATCACTCTATCTTCCGAAAGTGAATTGATTAAGAATTTTCATATGGATAAATATATAAGTGATGATGATAATAAAACCAACAGTTGGACTGAATAAAAACTTATCATTAATGTTGTATACTTGTGTTGTTTATATTTAACTATCCTGCATCGTTTGCCATTAACAGATAGCAAATTTGATGTATTTTATATGATCAAAAACATTACTATTATTTTAGAAATATAAATTAGGCAAACTGTCCTATAATTTTATTAGTAAGTTACCAATTTTGCAAAATGAAAATATCACCTATATGAATGTTTTAACAAAAAAAAGAACAACAGTTTTGTATTCAATACCCATGTTTAAGTCATCTAGAAAAACTTTAAAAAAAAAAAAAACAAAAATTAATCATTAATGTAATCACACATGAGGAACTTTAAATAATCACGCATTATTTTTTTCTTTCAATAATTATATGTTTTTAAAAATATATGAAAAATTAAAAAAGAGTTTCAGAAAATGATATTAAATGATATTTTAAAGAGCTCTGAGAAAAAATCGTAAATACTTTGAAAAATCATAATTCGCTTTTTTTGAGATTCTTTCCTAATTTTTTTTTTAATATAGTGGCAAAAAAGATGTAAATGCAACTTGAAAATATACTTGTCATATGGATAAGAAAAGAAAGAATCTGACGTATTTAAAAGAAATTAAAAAAATTTAATTTAATATTTCATACTGTGCAATTATTAATCTGAAGTTAAATCTACAAGATTATGTTGACAAAATTATAATAAATCTATAAAACTTAAACAGATTGGATTTTTCAGAAGTTTTAATAATTTTTAGAGATATAAAATTAAAAAAATCTAAAGATATATGAACTTATTAGTTATCAGTACTAAAATTATATACAGTTTGTTATTATTTAATACGATATTTTTTCCCCACGAAATTAGTTTTTATCAATATTTATAATAACCCAGTGTGACTCATCAGTTACATTATCCTTATAGAGAAGAAGAATTGAATTGATATTAATTTGAAGTGATCAATCGAACTTCGAAACAATAAATCCATTTGAAGTAAAAGCAGTAATACGTTTGATACGTTTGCATTTTTAAAAGAAGATTCTACAATTTATTACAACTTACATGATAAAATTTTTTTCTTCAACTCTTGAGTTTAGATCTTCTTTATTTAATATAATTTTATAAATAAATTTCATACAAATTTCGTTCAAAACTGTTACTTCAGTTCAATATCGTACCCATGCAAATTTTTGTACATCCTGTAAACAATTCAGAATATAAAAGAATTCAAAGTGACAGAAACGTAAAGATTCTGTATTGAAAAAATATGAATTTAAATGTTTAAATTCTTCTGAATACAGAATATGATTTTGTTAATTTTAATTCTTGTTATTTTATATTTTTATAGGTATTTTATAAACTTTATTTCACCGTTTTATTGTTATTTTAATTTAACACGGTATTTACGTAAAATATACGTTGTCGATGAAATGTGTTTATTTTTTTTTTTGTTATAGGATACACATTTTGCCATTTTTAGTCGATCCAACGGAGTTGGTATATACGAGTAGTATCACAGTGTGTTTACTAATTTTGCATCAAGAATAAAACATTCTTATCACATTTATAAATAACAATATTTTAAATCGTTACGTTTCAATGAATTAATAGTTTTATACGAATTATTACTTTTATGAAAACCATGTAAATATGGTATAAAAATAAAAAAGTAAAAACTATTAAAATAGTAATAAATATAATAAATTATATATAATATAATAATAAATATAATAAATATTAATACATATTATATCACAATTACTGGGCGAGTGACAAACACTGACAATACATCTATTATATATTTCA
Organism: Axea sp. ZL-2020; assembly: GCA_022817665.1. Classification (NCBI taxonomy): domain Eukaryota; kingdom Metazoa; phylum Arthropoda; class Insecta; order Hymenoptera; family Scelionidae; genus Axea; species Axea sp. ZL-2020. Next base: position 3,544 of record JABFOX010002490.1, on the reverse strand, counting down.
CTGTGAAGTTTCATCCCTATACCAATAATTAATTCAGTGCATAACTGATGTAATTTTAAACTGCTTAACTTTAAAAAAAACGTTACGCGTTACGTCAAAGAATGATGGATGATGTTTCTTTTACATATGAATTACTCAGAAGTCAATTCAGTTAAGTCCATGTTATTATATTTTTTTGATTTTTGTCAATTGTAATCGAACAAATTTTATTCTATGAGATTTAGCTTTTTTAAATTTAGGTTAATAATTTGTTTTAAAAGTATGCTTTCTTTGTTGCATTGTTTGTTAGAATAACATCAACAGAGTAAATGCTATTTTATTAAAATTTACAAATATCAGAAAATATAAAAATATATACCCAATCGAATTGGTTTCTGAAGGATTTATATACTTTTAGTCAAATTGAAATATACATATATATATTATATATACTTTATTTTGTACGATTATGTACTAACTCGTAAATCTTATATATCAAATTTTATTATACTATGTTATTTCTGTTTTGGAATAACAGTTAACTCTGGATTCTGCTATAAAATAATTGGTCACTTTATTCTAATCACAATTTAACTACGTGAACATCAAAAGCATATATGATATTATAATCCTATTAATAATACCTTCAAGTTGTATTATTATTGCATTATTATTTCCTTATTATAAATATATAATGTTTATCTACTTTTCATACTACATTTGTATTTTATTTGTCGTACATACATATCATGTGATAACACTTATCAAAGCAACCGATTATCATTTATATACATAATATTTTGCTTGCAAGGTGCATTTTTGTGGTGAAAGTGTCCTTTATAAATATGAAGTGAGATAAACAGTTGATATCAATAATTGTTTGGACACTTTGGAAAGAAGATTCTGAGAGTACGCGAGTCTTACTGAAATGTTTAATGCTGACAAGGCACTCAACGTTTTAACCACTGAAGGGCCTGTTTTCCAGTGTACAGAACGGAGGGAAGTTGCAGCTTTTTCAAGTTTTGGGTCAAAATGGAGTCAGCCTCGAGAAAGTCATGTATATTAAAATACTCTTGGCGGGTGAGCGCACGTTAGCAAGAGTGACTATATTAATAATTTCATTTCGTTGCGAGCAACACTCGAGCGAAGGGGCTTGAAATTTGAAATTCAACGAGATGCAAATCCTCTCCTAAGGATCCGCCTTTCGGGCGGTTGCGAAATGAAAGCGATGGAAGGAAGCTTCATTGCGGTCGTTGGTAAACACTCGACCAGGTTTACCGTGGGCCTATGGAATATTGATAAATCTACGCCTCGACCTACCCATCGTAAACGATGACAGTAATTGCAAAAGTGTCTTTTGGAATAGACAATTATGTAGTTATTCCATTCTCTTGTCAAGCCTACCATTAAAGAGCGCATTCAGTCATTACCATCTCATATTATTCACACTCAGACATGCGTCGAGCTAACTGTTATCATTTTTGATTTATAATTATAACATTTTTATTATTTATAACAAAAGTATTTCATTTATTATGATAGCAATTGTTGCTGACATAAAAAGTAGTCAAGAAAACTTTTTTCAAATTATATTAGAAAGATTGGTGTAAAATAGTTTGAGTAACAAAGATGTAAATTACGAGATATGTAATGCAGTTTATATTGTTTATTTATTTAATACCATTATTTTATTAGTGTGTTTACAGTATGATTAAGTAATGTAAATAGTTGAAATACATGTTTTCTAACTAAGAAAAATACACGTTCATTAAAAAATCTGACGAAAAAGTAATTATTAACATTTAACTAACAAATAGTATGAATTCTTAAAAATTGTATTGTGCAAATTGTTAATTGTATGATGTTTTAATTTTTATTTATATTTTAAATTGCGGTAATCATATTTTTATAGAAAAATATAATTTTTGAAAATATATTTAAAATATTCAATAAATTAATTTACATAAAATATGAAAGTTATTTAAAATGTGTTCTTTAAAACAGCGTTGAAAAAGAAGCATCTCTAATCTAATAAAAACAAAGGATTAATGTGTAATATTTACCTGTAAATAATAATTTAAAAATATTTTCTTCGTATTCTCTTAATTAATAAATTAATACATTTTATCAAAATATAATTTTGACTTAACGGAACTGAATAAACACGTAATATATGATTAAATTTATGACCAGATTACACAATGTTCACTTGTTACAGTATTTTGATATTTAAATAAATATACGTTATTTGAAGATATAAATACAATTTATGAAATATCAAATGAAATCAAATTGTAACATATATAAAACGAAATTATTATAAATAGAAGTATAACAATCCTTTGGTTGGCTGATATAATATTTGTCATCACTACTTATAATAAGTAATAATAAAATGTTATAATTTGTAAAAATTCAATTTTTATATAACTAATATGATTACTGCGAATTTGATTTTTTTAAATTACTTAATTCATAATTTTGTTACAATCATTAATTTCAAAACATTTTTGTGAAAAAGAAAAATTATATTTTGGAGAAAAAAATGTTCATTCAAATAAAACGAAGTTAAAATGACTTGTTGTGTTACCATTATCATATAAAAATATATTTCTAATCAAATATATTTATTCGATTTTGATACTGAAATTTTGCAACCAAAACATTTATCATAAGTGTTTTAATTTAAATAATACAATATATTACTATACTTTGTATTACATTGAATTAAGTATAGAATTATTTGAAAACGTAATATTTTAATATTTTATCATTTTATAAATCTAAATTATACAATAAGTATATGAACAAATGATATAAATATATCAGAGAAAGAACAGATCATAATTACACAGTTATAATTAAGTGTAAAGTAATGTATTATATATTTTAGTAAATTTTATCATTTTTAAGTTACAAATGAATTTATTAAATATAAGTTTAGTTTTACTTCACTAAAGAAAAGTTGATGAACTCACAAACTAAATTATTCAGATAAAGAGTCAGTATTTATTGCTCTATTTTTAAATTGATACGAATCGTAACTTTTGAAGCCCTTTTTGTAATTACAAAGATACTAGTGAAAAAATCTTTTCTTAGTAAAACAACAAAATCGCTTCTGGTTCTTTTGTTTCCAAGCCTATATAAATATCCAAACATAATCTTTTCTTTTGCGAAACCAAATATTCCTCAAACTATAAATGTTCCTTTGCTGGTGGCATAGATTTGCGAGGGTGAACAAAGCATTACAGGGAGTCTGAACAGGCGGACAACCAGTTTCTGAAGAACTCGCGACGCGAGGAGCTTTTCGACAAAGGCTCCGAAGTTTCATCGTTGTATTATAAGTAGTACATAAGTACACGCATATTCGCACATGGTTTGTGTGTTCACAAGTACACGAGCTCTACTATGTCCTTTTTCATAGTTCGCCTCTCTTTGTGGTATCAAACTAGGGTAGGAAGTGAAACGACAATCCCAATTATAAACACATTTCATTTCGCGTTGTAGCAGGTATTTACATATTTACAAACCGAACATACCAGTAATCGAAAAAAGATTAATGTTA
>JABFOX010002489.1:0-11375 GCA_022817665.1 Axea sp. ZL-2020 | reverse complement strand
TGTGGAATATAAAGTAAAAATTTTTATAAAAAAATTTAATTTTTTTGTATAAATTTTTTTATTTCTTTTAAATTATTTTAAATTTAATTGTTGGAATTTTAAAATTTTATTTTATTGATTAAAAGAAAATTTTTATGGATTGAAAAGATTCCAAAAAAAAACCTAGAAAAAAATTTTTTTTTAATAAATTTTTACCTATAAAAGGAACGATTTATTTTTTTTTTTTTTTTTTTTTTTTATAAATGTAAATTTAAATGCTCAAATCATACTTTTGTAAAATGAAGTCGTACATACAATAAAATGTTTGATAGGTATTTTTAAAACATTTGTTTTGAGAAAGATTAAATTATAAAAATCGATGGACTGGAAGGTACGGTATTACTGAATTTCCTGTAAGACAGCAATGGCTCTAAATTTAACACCATTATATTATTTTCTATAAAATTATTTTATAAATAACGTATATGTTACAAAATATAATACTTTAAATTAATTTCGAAATTGTATCGTGCGTGAAGTGAAACCTATCAAATCCTAAAAAGTTTTACCACGTGTTTTAACAAAATGTATCATCGTTGTTTAAGTTTCATATTGAATTATAAATTATCTTTATACTTAAATTATTCGCATTTTCGTGAATTATCTCTATTACTAAAATTTTTATAATCAAACAGTTTTGATTCTTGAATGTAAATATTGAAGAAATATGTGATATTGTTATTTTCACTGATGTCGCACAAACACAAATAAATTTTGACTGAACAATTTACCTACCCTTCATGGCCGTCTACTGATTGAAGGATTCCGGAAATGATTACTTTAATCGTAACAATCCTTATAATCTTTCTATAACGATTTTGGATTTGTTGGTGTCCAACAATAAATACTGATGTAATAATGTAATAAGACAACGATTTATTCAAATCTTATTAAATGCAATTATCTGTCACAATGAATTCGATGGACACAACTGAGTAAATAAACAATAATTCTTAATCTTAAACAGTAAACAATAATTAAGTAAAAAGAAACTGAAAACCTTCACAAGTGCCACAATTCTAAATTTTAAATTTGACTGGTTAATCGTTCAATACTGAAATAGATAAGTACAGCTGCAAAGAACAGTTGGCTGAATGAAAAGAGTTAACCGGCAACACTGGTTGTTGCTGAATTTGGTAGCCGTTGACTGATCAGAGTTCTAATCGAGTCGGACGATCCACGGCGGGAATCTACAGTGAAACAACTTATGGGTTCACTTTTTGGTGATCAGTAATATCGGTGATTGCTGACTTGCACAATACTTTCGTAATGTTAGAGAATTAGTTATGGTGTCTTGGCCACGATCGAGCTAAATGCGATAGCAACTTGTTATTGGGGTTGCTGTTAATCAGCAATATTGGTGATTCCTGATTGATTGACTTGATCAGTGTACAAACAGACCGATTAAGCAATATTAATTGCGGTTAAACAATAAGACAGTTCTTGGATTGAACGCCTAGTCAAGGATTATCATGGTGATTGCTGCTTTATTGCTGGATTACGAAGCGGATAGATTCCAAACACGGAGACCAGCTACCGGATTTATTGCCAAATTTTAACTGTTAATGTAAATTGAACGGGATTATAGAGATGGAGACTCGGATCTCGAGTGTTTATCGCGAAATTTGTTTGAAATCAATTGAACACGATTCAATTTCATCACTATATTTAATACGCGAGAATTAAATGTACTAATTACTGTACAGAAATTCTCTTGTGTGGGCATGGCTTCCACAAGGAAACAAGGATAGAAGCAACAGGGAATGAAGTTAGTTTAAAATAAATATTAAACTACCTCTAATCTACTTGAAAGACTGTAGATTCTGTAGGTCCAAGGTACTTCGATGAGAATCATGATCACTGGATTACTAACACCGTGTACGCGATAATAAGGTTAATAAAAACGCGTGTCTTAACTGCGTGTATACGAATTACGTCTAAATCGCAGTTAATAAAATAGATCTTCACTTTTAGAAAACTCGAGTAGAACTGCGTTACAATTTTCAAAAAGGGACGCTCTGGAGTCTCGTAATTTGGGAGATCGTGTGGCGGAGATAGCTCCCTCTTTGTGTAGATAATAATTACTTCATTATGTGAGAGTTGAGTATTTTCGAAAAAGTGTTTAAATATCGATATTTTCAATGAAATAAAATTCATTCAAAATTCTTACTCTGAAATTAATTTAATTTTTTAGATTTTTTGTTTCTTTTCAGGTTTATTAATACTTTTTATTTTCTTTTTTTTTTTAATTTTAATTTTACTTTTGCTTTTATAATACAAATACATAAACTAGAGATGAAAACCTCATTTTCGTAGACTTATATCAATAATAATAGACCTATACCAATGTGAAGTACTATTTCTAAAATATTTGAGACAATAACTGATAAAATAAGATACTTAATATTACCTCAAATTTCTGTCATCTAATTTGACTTCATAGATAGAAGATCAATCAATAACCCGTCAATTCGGCAATAAATAGATCGATGAAAATATGCATGGGTGGAAAAAAATTGTTCACTTCTCATATTCTTTTATGCACCATTAGCAAACTCGTACATTATTCATACTAAACTTATTTGAACTATAAGTAAATCTCGTAACCAATATTGCACATGATTAAAGCATCAATTTTATATTATATATAATAAGTAAATAATATTTTACTTATAAAAATTAAATAAGGAGATTTATGAAGAACTGGCACATTTCTTTCTTTAATTATCCTGTTCAAAATTCACTCAATGTCTTAATTTTAGCACCAAATTAAATAGAATCTTCTGAAGTTTCGATTGCCTATCACTATATGCGCAGATGTTCAGGTTTTATTCGTAATTTTAGTTTTATTGTTGGCAACTGTTTTTGAGATTTTATTTTAGTCAAGTCACTGACAATAGCATTCTCGAACGAATGGTCAGTAATATAAAACGATGTGTTGAGTTGTGCTTTATGCAAGATGTAGAACATTTTCAACATTTGCTATAGAGGTAAATCTCCCAAAATTCCCCTGCATTTTAGATATAATAATTTATCGCTAGCATAACTCGTTTTGAAACAATTAAAGAAACAAATTTGTCAATTTTTCATAAATCACCCTGTAATATTAGTCTTCCATTTTCAAAATTTAATGTAACCAAAGCTATAACAAATAATTTTAGAATTCAAAAAGTCTCTTATGAATTAAATCTATTTGTAAAATATTCTTATCAATTGAGTATTTTATTATTTTATTTCATATACGATTTCTTTTTATTACAGGTTGTTTCTATATTAATCGGTGGCATACATTCTTATTGACTGTTTGTTATTACGTGAAAAAAATCTTACAGCAATATTTTTAAATACAATTTTAATAATTACAAGTTGTATAATTATCGTTCGATGTTCGCTTATGTCTCTGGATTACTGTTAACTATATAAAAATTATAGAACTGTTTTTCTCAATATAGAATGGTAATAAATGTTATTATTTTGTAAGGTATATTTAAATTCAGTTGAAAATAATATATTTCTAGGTTTATTACAAATAAAATGTAATCATTTTTAGTAAACTTTGTTTCAATTTATTTAAAATATTTATGAATAAATTTGTTTTTTAGAATGATTATTTTTCCTTGAGTAATTATAGTAACTTGCGTGACATGCATGCAATGGATTTTCTTCACTGGGAAGAATTATTTATATAAATCTTGTACAATAAAGATCATATTATATTACTTTGTTTTCAAAATTAATGTAATAATTATTTATTATCATATGTTTCTCAGAAAATATAAATTATAATAAATAAATATAAATATTTAAATTAACGTTTACAGAAAATGAATATATATTTTTCATAATTATGGTTATTTGGGTATAATTAGAATTATTACAATACATAGAATAATTTGTGATTATATACCACATTAGTGATACTGTTAATATATTACCAACGTGGCATAAAAACTGCCAAAAATTATATCAGTGCAATGATTACTTTTATCGAAAGTAACGTTGAATATTAAAATGTACGTATCATTGTTTAAATTAATGTAATCGTTTGATTGTGGCATCCGTTTTGAACCGTTCACGTTTAATCTTCCATTATTAGGTCAGAGGTGACAGATATTTGTCTCAGTATTCTTATATAAAGTATCGCTTTTGTTAGCCTAAAAGTTTTAGTGATAATTGAAGTGAACGGATATTCAATAATAACTATTTAGTACATTTAGAAGTATGCTAGGATTTATTATTTTTCTGGCATCAGTTTGCCTGAGTCACAATGTTTTTGCACATCACACAATGCATGCTGCTGACAAAGAATTTTTGATTAAACAAAAGCATATTTACGAATTGTTTTGGCACGTAAATCAGCCAACTATATATCATCCAGAACTCTACGAAAAAGCTCGTTCCTTCAACCTCGAAAGCCAAGTTGATTCATTTAATAAAAAGGTATAATTGATAACAATTTCTTTCAGTAGTTTTAAATATTGATTTTGCTACATGTTTTTAATATTCATTATTTTTGTTCATTTTTATTTGCATTTCTGTTTTATACATATTTATTATTTCAATTGTTTTTTATTTATTTGGTTAATTTATCTTCATTATAAATACCAGTAAAATTATTATAAATAATAATGTGAAATAATAAAACTTTTTTAATATCAAAGATATATAAAAATGAAATGTTTAAATGCAGAATCATTTTTTTGTTCTACCATTATGAATCTACTGTTTTTGTGCCAAAATCGTAATAAGCAGAATAAACATTTATTAAATAATAATTTTGGAGATAATGAATATGGTTTTTGAACATTTTGAGTAAATATTCATTTATATCATTTTTGATCATGATATTAAAATTATTATTTTGACATTTACAATTTCATATGGTATTTAAAAAACTGAAAAAGTAAATAAATGAATTCAAAACTTGTAAAATCTAAAAACGAATTCAGTTTAGGTAGTAAAAATTCAAACAGCATAAATATTATTAAAAATTTTAGATTGATGGATGATTTAATTAATGTGAAACGTCTTATATGTTTTTCAATAAAAAAAATGTAATATCATAAAGCAAAGCAAAATAAAGTATAGTAAATAAAATTAGTAATATCAAATTAACGTAATTCTTTTTTATTGTAAATACATTAATTTAAATAAATATTAAAATTAAAATTTAAAATATCTGTTTTCGAATCCTGAATTTAAAAAAATTGATCTTCATATTACAGACGCATAATGTTAGTAATTTTTTTTAAAAATTTGTGTACGGTTTTGTAGTGCGACTCATAAGATAAAATTTATTGTAACGTGATCTACATGTAAAGTTTGACATACATTCTGTAACAGTAAAAACACAGTATTTTGTACAGTAGCCATAGAATGAATTACGGAAGAACAATATCATACAATTACAATTTTTGGACAATATCCACATATTAACCATATTATAGCTAAATTATTTCAATATAAATGAAAAGCTGGTATAAATAGTGGTAAAAAAAGTTTCTTAAAATAACAAAAATTGTCTATGACTTTTAAATTAAAACTCAAATATTAAATGATATTCAGTTTTATATAAAAGTTCGACTCCCTCACTTTACATAAATTATATACATTAATGAAAATCAAATGATAATTTAGCTTAGATACAAAACTGCAAATTGTCAAATTGAAAAAATAACTTCAAATCTAATCAAAAACGTATACAGACATTTTTTATTTTATTTTTGTTCATTATAACTAGATCAGTGAATATTTATCCTTACAAATGTAGCAAATACTTTGTTACATTTTAAATAATATTATGATCTATAATTTTATGTAGAAGTAATATACATGTTATATTATGACAATGTTATACAATTTATTGTTACTGTGACAAAAATCATGGTACAACTGCGATTTAATCTCCTTACAGTTTGAACTAAAATAAATTTGTTTATGTGAATAAATTAAGCTAATTTTATTAACATGAATGAAATATAAATTTTTCGATGAATTTCAATTAGTTAGTAGTGAAAAATTGTGAAAGTTGGTAAAGTTATGTACAATTGATAAAATTCCATTTTTTAAAGTATTATATTTATAAAAAAATCTAAATTTGAATTAATATTAGAAATATGATTTTTGGTAATAAAAGTTTTGTTAATTAATTAAATTGATTCACTAAATTAATTATTTAAATAAATTTTTATTATTTTTAATATTATTGTGACATGATGAAACATTATAATATTGATATATCGTAGAATAATTTAATATTATTTCTTAATTATTTATGAATAATAAAATGTTTTGTTTAACATCATATTAAATCTTATATAAAATGATATAGCTAATGTTAGTTTGTCGATTCATTTTAATAATCAATATTCATTAGTTATCAGTTAATTGATTTGTAATATTGTATTGGTGTTAGAAGCTGCTCTGATATCAATTTTAAATGCCGACATTAGAACAACATGAATTTGTTATATTTTATTAATAATGGTAATAAAATATTAGTAATTAGTGACAAATATAATTTATTTTTACGAATTATTATAATTAATTTTATCTTGGAACGAAAGTATAGTGACTGTGTAAAATATTGTTTAATTATATAATGTTATCAGTATAGCATTATTTATTTATTTATTATTAAAGTATATTTATTATATATAAACAGTATTAAATTTAATAATCAAAATAATATGGAAAATTAGTCATGAAACTCATCTATTTTTATTATTATCAGAAAGTCGAATGTTATGATAGAAACAAAAAATATTTCCGTTAATTTATCAACATAATTTTATTAAAATAATCAATAAAAATAAGAGAATTGATTAAAACGGATTACTTATGTTCAGTTCAGAATCTATATAACATAATTATCGACATTAATTCGAGAATGAAAATTATTCATTCCAAACGACTCAAACTCTGTCATTCGTTTGATTTTTCCCCAAATTTTATTTTGGAATAACATTATCTTAAAGTTGTTTCACAGCACGATCTATTGATTTTTAATTTTTATAATTACTTACCACAATTCTAAGTCCTTGTTTTATTTAATTGTACCTAGTAATAATACCTATACTAAATATATTGAATATATTTAATTATTTAGACATAATATGTATTTCATATTATATTAAGCCATTCGCTGCCAAGGACAAGTATACTTATTCATCTTATATCTTGTATAAGTATATATCTTGACAGCGAATGGGTTAAACATTTCAGTGATAAACCACATGCCATTTGTTTATGTAGGGAATACTAAGTTGGAAAATTTGAAGTTTACACACGTTTCAGAATTGTATAATATCGAATATGCCAGATTACAGAGTAAAGTACGAGAAATATATAATTAATTACTAATTTTAACTCATTAATTTTAACTCATTCTGAAATATCCTTACAAGTAATTATAATAATTTTCACCTTTAACTTAAAAGGGAAACGTTTTTATTTATAAGTATATGTTTCAATATTTCGACTTAGATGTACTCGACTATGTATAGTGTTTCAAATTACACTTGTTTCAAAAAATAGTAACTTCGAAAATTTATAAATAATGAAAGTACATTGTCTGCAGTCCCTGTAATATTTAATGATCTTTAATTTATTGCATTTAATTTTTTCGTATAAGTGATATAAGTGTCAAACAAGAAGAAGAGTAGCAATTAATTTAATTAATACTAAAATTTTTTATTTTTTGTTAACTTTAAAATACTTTTTTAATATAATTATTATTTAAAAATATTTATAGTACTTATCATTTCTCGATAATTAGTTGTTTATTAGAACGAAATCAAGATTATTATAAATATATTTTAAATAAATTTTATTGTTGTTATTTTTCATTTCACATTTAATTTTGATTAAATAAATAAGCATGTATAATAATGCTTAATTGAGTTGCATTCAAAAGTGATTTTAAGTTAAAACAAAAAAAAATCTCAGAATTGCAACCGCGATTCAGGTTGATTTAAGACTCACATGATATAAACTACTAAGGTGCAACTGTTGAAGGTTATGTTTATAAAGAAAATTTAATAAATGTTATCCAGCTTTTTTCAACATTATCATTTGTAACTTCTTTTATATTATATTTTAAATCATAAGTTGCCGTATTATATTTTAAATGAAGTCCTATTAACTGCCAATAATATAATAACGTTTTTAAGTTGGATGCTCGTAGCTTTGACAATCTTTTAATTCTACTGTGGCATAATAGATACGAACCATGTAAATTAAAATAAAATAAATATTATAAAGTATCAGGGGATCAGCATCACTTGACAAAATTGATTCAGCATAAACAAATAAGGAATAATTTAAGCTGAAATAATAATATATGATCTTTCAAAATTAATGTAACGTCATTTCATTTATAAAACTAGTTTAACACAGTTATTGATATGTGGGAAAAAGTAATATTAAAATATTTTACGTAATATATATTGTTTTATATATTTTTATGCATTAAGAATGTTTAAATTACTTAATTTGTATTAATAATAATATTAATTAGTAATATTATATTTGTTTAATGTGGATTTTTTTGCAAGGTAAATCAGAACCATTAATCCATATCTAACCGATGGATGTATTGAGTTCATCGTCACCTGGTTAACGGTGTAAACAACTTTACCGAATGCCTGCTTCATCTATTTCATATATGACAAATTATCTTTTGTTTACAAACTGTAATTTAACTTAAAAATTTGTCTGAATGTTTAAAAAAATAGACCACAGTAGAATTTCTCCACTTTATTATTTTTAAAATATATAAATTCTATAAAATTCTATTTAGAAATAAGTTTATTTTGCACAATCGTTTTTGAGGTGTTACCCGCGTGTAGGGTATTGCCTAAATATCAAAAAATATTGTAGATTTATTGTTGCAGAATCAGTGTTAAAATGATTTGTTCATGCAGTATCTCATTTCGACTATCGGTTTTACTTACTAAATATCCAACACATCACGCGATGACCTTTGAACTTCTCCAACTCTACGCTTTCGCTATATTCCTTTTTTAGTCTAACACTCGCTAGTTTAAATAACAGGAGCATTGAACTAATAGAATTTTATTACGTCTTTTTGATCCATTTTTAATATAACTTTGTCGTTTTAATTAAAATAACGAAAATTATTAATTATTCTATATATTATAACACATAACATATATTGGCTAATTATTTTTAAATAAATTTATTATATAATATATTGAAATATAATTATTTTCCGACTCATATTACGAAGAGTTTTCTGATTTGGAGTTCTTCGGAATTTATTATTCAAAAAATTAAATCAATTTATAACATGCATACAAAAATATTAAATATTGTATTATAAATAAATTTGAATTTTAAAAAATAATATGCACTGAATTCGAATGTATAATTTTATTTACATATGTCATTGGTTAATTTTATTTCTTAATGCTAATTACTGTATATTATATCATTGATATTTATTATATTGGATATTGTACAATTAATATAAATTAAATATTATATATATATAAATAATATAAAGTAAGCCACATAAATTAAATATTTTCTGTTATTGTACAATTTGCAAAGTGATAATCGGCTAATAGTGTGGGAATATTAATTTGCTAAGTTAGAATTATTTTATTATTAGTTGTTGCTAAATGATAAACAATGATTACACAATATTGTGCATCGCTGTATAACCAGTGATAATGTAATATTTTGAGTACCAAAGTGATATTCAGCCCCATTTTATCGAAATCAGATATTTTCGAATGCTATTTATTCGAAATATACAATATTTTCTCGTATATCTGGTATTCTCTTGTTAATAAATCATTGTACTTTTGAATAATTGAGTTATCGTCGATGAAAAACAGCTCTAAGATTTAAATACACAATATTTCGGCTCAAATATTAAACTTTTGTTGCTATTGTGTAGGCGAATTCTACAATCAGAAAGGATTTTTATCAATACCGTATTATTTATCTATTTAGGTCTTTATTTAATTGAAAAGTAATTTTAATAGAGGAAACTGTCCAAAACGGAATAAAGCTTATTTTAAAAGTTTATTCTCAACATTATTTCACAAACCTATAATCAAAATAATCTTTAAGAAGTTGTTACGTGAACCTTATCTTATAAGGATCAAATTCATTTGCTTTCAGTTTCAGTTTCTTTTGCAATTGTTTAAGCAAGTGTGTGAAAATTTAAATTACATTTAAACATGCTTCAAAAGTGTTGACCTTGTTCATAGCCCTTTTTAGTCTTTTCGATCACGACAATTTATAACAGTACCTGGATTTTGAAACTATCACACTGTCGAAACAATTTATTTCACAATGGTGGGACTATCTAGATAGCTTTCATTAAATAACTGAACAATTTCTTAGCATGTCTTAGATATAATGATGCATCTTCACAGAACAAGAATGTAATGCTTCTTTTTGCAATAAAGTTATAATGCTGAATAAAAATATTAGGTAAAATAAAGATTCAAGTAGTTTGAATTTAAGATAAATGAACAATGAAACTACCACGAATTATCGTTCACTTTAGTTTAACAGAAAAGATTCGTTAGTATCACAGATTCATGATTCAAAAGTTAAATATTCGTTTAAAATGTTCATATTTCTAACTCTTCAATTTCTAAGAAATGGGATTGTGATTTTTCGTAATATGGCTTATTATCAGATCAAAATTCGGTGAAATCATGAATGTTTGATCAAAATATTGAATATTCATGTAAGAAATTCAAACTGTATCACATTTTTAAGAGGTGAGGTTTTATGAAGTGTCATAGCCTGAATTTAATTGCATTTTTCGCGAGCAAACAAAATCTGCACTAAATAATGAGAGTTTTCAATTGCAATGTTACTATAAATTCTGTCCCATGAAGGTAGGTAAATAAAGTCCATATTAGTAGTATGAATGAATAGCGCTTTCTATTTTTTAACTAACCCCATAGAAAGAAGTTCAGCATTGTGAAATCCGGAAATCTCGGTAGTCACACCTGGAAATTTCCGGAAAACTTTCTGGTCGTCAAAGAAACATGTAATATATTTATTTGATGTATGGCACGTTCCGCCGTCATGCTGAAAATATTGTTCACTCAATTACTTATTAGTCCCAGTATCGTGTTTCTTTGAGGAAGATTCCAAACACCAAATTCTCTCTGATATGCCCTTTGAGTACCTATGTAATTGAATTCGTAATCCAGTATTGCTGTACAAGGAAGAATCGTGAATGTAATGTATACTCTATTTTCATGTTGACTAGGACATAATATCGAAAATAATTGCCGACAATAAAACTAACAATTACGAATAAAACATGGTATTTGCGCATTTAA
>JABFOX010002488.1:0-11376 GCA_022817665.1 Axea sp. ZL-2020 | reverse complement strand
AAATTTATTTATTTAGCTTGTATTTTTTACTATGAACTCATATTTTTAGAAATATTAAAAACGTACCGTGTAAAATGTTAATTTAAAGTATTAACTAAATATATATGATATAAACATATAAATAATATACCAATCAAACACGCATTAATTTCTATGCTGTTTAATTATATTGTTAGACAGATTAAATAATAAAATTTGAAAGGTCAAATTTAATAATTAAGCGTTAAGTGTTATTTTCTAATAGTTTCATATTTATCGTATAAAATAAATTATAGTATTTCATTTTTACAGTAAAAACATTCTTTTAACTAATATTCCATTTTGTTGATTAAATTTTGTTTATTTTTCAATTATTTATTCTAGTTAAATTATTTATTAGTTTCCAAAATTATTATTGAGTTAGGTCGCCAGTCTAATTGTTTAACGATTTTAAGGTGTTATTGTACATGAATAATAAGGAATAGTTTATTAACTAACACGTATAGATCGATGAATGTGGGGGTAGATTGCAGTGGGTTCGAGGATGGTGGTGACTGTTGGCTATCATGCACCACGTGTTTTGCAAGAAATTTTGCTGCAGTACTTTTTGGCGTAGTGGCAATGTAAAGATGTTAAGCGGTGTAGCGTTCATTGATTAAAGTTTTTATTCTGAAAGAATAGAATGAATATCTGACATTCTTGTTTTAGTTTTCTATTTTTATTTCTTACTCCGTTATGAAAAGCAGGTCTTTTAATTTATATAAATATGGAAACATTTTTTATATAAAACAATTGTAATGCTTTTTTAAATCACGCTTTATTGTTTTAAAAGTTATATAAAATTACAAATAATGATTAGAAGGAAACCATGAAAAATCAAACTGAATCACATCGTTAATAAAAAAAATCTCTTTCGAATTTTATTTTTGAAGTATATTTTTCACTAAATAAAATGTTATTCGGAAAATATAAATAAATAAGTTTTAGAAAAGTTTGTACGTTTTAAATTGAAAAATGAAATCTTTCGAAATTGTAAGATGCGTATATTTATAAAGAAATGAACTGTTCGTTTTGCAATTGTGGGGAAATATTGTATTAATGAAATATTGAACACAATTTTATATAGATAATGTTAATGGCTTTATTCAACCAAAGAAATAATGAATTAAAATTTAATTATTATTTTATAGCACTGAATTAATCTTAAAGTGTAATATAGTAGGTTGAAATTAAATGTTTGTTTCTTATGACTGTACATTTTTTGCGTAAGAATACGTGAAAGATTATTAGTAAAAGATTTAGTGAATGAATGAACTGGTAATTGAATAATTCTGATAGAGTAAACAAAATTATTATTTTTATTTTTGTGACATGCTCATTAATATAAATGATTCTTGTCAATTTTGATCATTAAAAAGTGAATTTGAAAAATTTTATTTTTTGTCCAAATTTATTTGTGCAAAGCTTTTCTGACACATGTACATTTTTGATAAACAAATAAAATGTTTGTAAAATTAGTATGGTAATAGAATATTTTTAAATTCAAGCCAATAATAAAATATTATTTATAACCATTTTATCCAGTAGAATGGTGCAATACAATTTATAATAGAAAAACCACCGCGAATAAAAATGTCAAGCTGTTTACACAACTTCAGATTCGGAAACAGGACATGAAACTTTGCAAACAAGAAATCGAAATTTAGTAAATCTTTCAAATTCATCGCCAACTTAATTTTACTAAGTTTTTGGGCCAATTAATTTACTCGAGTTTCCGATTATTTAATCACATTAAATTTAATGAAAATTTAATTACAGCGCACTGACCAAAGTTTCGAACGATGCTGCTTTGATGAAAGTTTGCTTAACTATTTGTTGATGACATGTTTTCAAGTGACCATTACGTTTTAAGCATAACACTTTGACCCAAACTTTCAAAAAATAAATAGTTTGCTTTCAGAATGTATCTCGAACTGAAATACACAATGCATTTTTTATCACATTTGTTGAAGTTTGAATGGATTTGCTCATTTAATGCAATGATAATTATTATTGTTAAAATATTCAATTCTGCAGCAATATAACTTTCGTCTATCGATTTTCAATGAACACACACAGGCTCAACAAATTCACGTGTTTAAAATTACGTTTGCGGATCAAACACCTTCCTTTGCGTTGGAGTGGTTTTATTAATTCACAATATCTTTATTTTAAAACATTTGTAAATGGACTGTCGGTCAATATAATGAAATTCAAGTGTTTAGAAACATACAAATTTGACAAATTCCACTTATTTTAACTTTTGTTATAAAGATGTTTTTCTTTTGATTAAATACACGTGCAACAATTTTTATTACCCTCTTGCCCATTTTATTTGCAAAGCTAAATTGCATATGTAAAAAAAGACAATAATTTTAAAAACACTTTACTGACAATTTATAATTTTGCATTTTATAAATTACACTTCGAACTTATCACTGTAATACAGTGAAGCAATGTTTAAAACCATATTTTAACATATTATGCAACAAATTGCATGTAATATTTACCACGAGTGTTATTTATAATATAATTATTACTTTTTCTAATTACACTAATAGATATTTATTTGAAATAGATAGTATATTCTGTTGAATACAAATATTATCAATTATTTCAGTTCAAATTCTATACTACAGGGGAAGAACAAAAATGATATTTCTTACTCATTTGAAGGCACAAAAGGAAAACTTGGTTTTTTTTTTTTGTCACTTTGAAAACACCTTCCCAATTTTCACGTATAATGAAACTAAAAAAACTATGCATTGTACGGTATTCTGCTTTAAAAAAATAGTTCAATAGAAATAATTACAAATTCAAGCGCAATATTAAACAAATAGCTAAATTTATATAATAGTTTGAGGAAGAATGAATTATGCAGTACAATAATAGGTTTACATTCGATCGGATAATGCTTGGAATGTATTCTTTTTACCGCTGTACTATTTTTTATCGATATTAGTTCAACGCTGAAAACGTTGGTTCGTCACTATACACTGACGGGTGACAAAATTAGGAGCATAAATAAAACCCAAATATTTCATTATGGTTTAAATATACCAACAATAAAATCTATTTTCCAGAAATCTTTCCTCGCAATCTATCTTTTTAGCACATTTTTACAATGTTTCGCAGTCTTTCAAAAATATAGCAAAAGTATTATTTTGGCGTTTAGTTCGGTACTAATCGTAAGAATAATTTAAAATGTTGCGCGCGATTGAAAGAATTGAGAATAATTTTTGTTTCAATAACAACAATTTTCCACTAAGAATACCACGAATTTATGAATAAGAAATGAGTAAAAATGCACAATATGACTTTGTAACCCGTTTATGTTTTTTTTTTTTCTGCGAGAAAAATCCGATTTCTGTATGACGATACTTTGTTCTTATCATTGTTTATATTAAGCATAAAGTTTATACGTCTAGTGAATCATTAATTCGTCTCGAGTTTGATAAACAACATTAACACGTGCAAAGTTTAGAAAATAATACTCCCTCTCAGAGGACCCGTAAGATGCTCGAAGTCGATTGCATTGTTTCGAGATTATATTTATTTGTTTTTTTTTTGTTTTCAAATTTTCATAGTTTTTGTTTTATTATCAATTGAAATGGATCGATGTGTTACAGATTTAATGCAAAAGAAATTGAATAATTTTGATAAATGTTACAAGGAAGGATTAAATTGCTAAACATGATTAATGATGCTTTAACTGTTGAGATGGTCGTAGTAAATGTGAAAAATATGATTAATATATTTTTTATGGGGAAAAATACTCGTACTTTATTTTCATAAGCAGAGAGAAGAATAAAAAGAGAAACTTTTTTTATAAAAAAAAATTAATTTCCAATTTTAGATTTGGAGCATTTTGAACATTCCCTGTGGTTCGGTATTTATACCTAAAATCGGTAATTAAATTATCAAAAACGCAACTTTTTTGTGAAAAGTAATATCTTTGATAAAATTTTGTTTAAAATTTTTGTAGTTTGTGCAATGACATGCTTACTGCAAGACAGGAAAATACTCATTATTACACGTAGATAGCTCAGTTGGGGGAGTCTATGAGATTGTGACGTATCGGAATTAGGAAATCCTAACAACTTGCATCGTTTATGCAAGTTAGAAAACTGAATTATTTATACCTAAAATCATTTGTTGAACGATGAATGCATAAATTATAATTATTCATTTAATTATGCTCTAAATGTAATTTGATATAATTTGAATGTATTTATAATTAATAATATAATTACATATCTGCATCAAACGAACGTGTGTAAAATTATGTATTTTGGTTATGTAAAAATAAGTGGTACAAAATGACACCTTACGATATTTTTAAATCCTATTGATAAAGCGTCGCTGTTTATACAGGTGATTGAGTGAGAAATTTTAAGTGAACTCGTATAAGAAGTTTGGCAAGCGTTAGAAGAAAATTAGTGCTTGCCAACTATTTGCACATTCATAATAACAAGAGAAATTTATACTTTTGTAAACAGAATCTTACAATTTGGCCTTTCGAATGATTTTTTCAAATCATGGTGCAAATTTAATAAAAGACGAACAAATTGCTCGCGATTTCAATCAAGATTGATTAATAATAAATAGCTGTCGTGCTGAACATATTTTGACGTTTTTTAAAATTTATGCTTTGTATTTGTAAACGTTTATAACTAATACTCCTCAGTTATCGGAGATGAGTATAAAATGCAAATAATTTTAGAATTGACTCTGTTATTGAAACATGACCTTTTTTTTACCCGTGTAATTGCATTACTTGTATAATAATAATAATAATAATAATAATATAAAAAGTTGACACAAATATTTAATTCTGTCCTACAAAAATATATATTAAGGTTAACGGACTGTACGATATGTGCCATTTGGAAATGTTTCAATTTGTACTTTTATAACAGAACACGAGAGTAAATAATTTTGCTGATTATTTCATTGTACGCTAATAACATGTCATATATGTATAATTATACTTCCCACTTTTAAGCATAAAACGAAACTAAAAGTTCTTTACGTTTAATTATACAACTTGGTTGTACAAAACTGAAACAAATTTTGTTAAATAATAAGTCATTGAAAATATAAATTATGATTAATAAAGTTCATATACATTTGTACATATTCTTACAATTTTGAAGGCTTACTTTATGTTACAAAGAACGCATTTTGACCTTTGCGACTTCATGGTATAAAAAAAATAACGATACTGCTTTTTTGATAATTTGTATAATTTCAACTATTCGATTAACTGTAAAAAATATTTGTATCTCGTTTTGATAAATACTTGTATTCATTTTATACAAAAAAATTGATATAGTTTTTTTTTTTCAATCGTATACTAAATAATTTTCATAATTCAAGAATGTAACATTATACATTATTCTAAAAGTAAAATGGTAAAATGATAAAAGAGTACAATTATATAAGTATTAATAAAACGGAGTTTAAGCTACTTTGTATTAAAGTTGCGCATTCAATGAATAAAAACTTTTGGAAAAAAACATTGATTCGATATTGTCAAACACAACAAAAAGATCTATAAATGAATTTATCGATCTTAAATCGATATCATTTCAAGTGGAAACCATTTTGAATTTGTGAATGAATCTTTATTTATAATATACTGACCAAACAAATATTCATAAATCGAATGGAATCAATATGTTGTTGGTAATGTCTGTATTAAATCAACGTTGCATTTATATTGTAATTCTCTTAAATTGAAATCGGGTTGAAATACAGTCCTGCTCATATATCAGTGCAACTTTATCAGTCAACGATTTGGTTACCTTGATACAGCCACTGTATGTGGGTATAGCGCACGGCATTCGTGTGGCACTGATCGAATAACCATGCTGCATTAAGAGACACATAATTGAGCAAACCGGGCTTAATCACAATCTGATCAAGACACCCTTTTAGACGACGAAAAAAAGTTCAATGAAATATTACTGTATTATCTTACGAAGTGAGGAGAAATTGTAATTCAAAATGAAATGAACACAAGAATTAATAGACATTTACAACTGTTTATTGTGCAATACAATAATTCTAATTTGAATGAACTTTGAATCTTGTTTTGGATTTAAGTTTTCCTCACTTTGTACGATGGTATAATAATTTTTGAATGAACTATTATTACCGCGTACCATGTTTTAAAATTAGACGATACCAAGACTCAATGCCTGATCAATTTTTTAAATGTATATTTAAATTAAGAATACCCAGTAAATAACAGCAATTACTTACGCAATTACTTAATTAATTACAATAATGAAATTCACTCTTTGTTTCATTTTTTTAATTTTATTATTAAAAACCTATGCAATAATCGCAGAAAGAAATATTTCAAAAAACTGATTGCCAGTCATGTCGTGTGCTCAACCTCTGAGACATTTGTCATATTGTTTATTATTTTTTATCATTAACACTCCAGAATATGTTGAGGATATTTTATCGTTATAAAAAAGCATATCTTAAATCGAGTGTTCTTACACAAGAACGCTTAATAATTAAACCAGTGTTTTTGAAGAATAGGAATGATTAATTTCTTAAATCATTTTTAACACAATAATTTCAGTATTTAATACTCGAATCAAGGTCGGACTTTTTTTGCGAGTCTCGTTCATGAGGAAATGTTGCAACGAAATTTCAAGATTATTTGTCAAAATACGTTATTATCTCGCGGAAATTTGTGCAGAAGAATATTTTAGCTTCATTTTGACATAAAGATGGCTTTCACGTCCCCTTGTGTCCCAACCGTATATGCACATTGAGATATTTAGAATGTTATTAAGTCCGCATACGTTATTCTCATAGTAACTCGGAAATTTTATCTCGCATATTACATCATAAAACGTGCATCCTCCTTTAGTTCAAAAGTTGGCCGCGTTTTATTATATTAACTATTTTTATTTCAATTTTCCACGTTGGCAAACTGGCAAATATTTAGCAAATTTGCTAAATTTGCTTAATAATGATAATCATGAACTCGAGCACAGTTCTGAGGATTCGTGTGCAGTGCTGACATTCAAAGTGAATCAGTGAAATGAAGTAAGCTGCAAAAATGCTGTTCAATGAGCATTGTTTGCAATAACGCTTACGTACTGCAAATGCAAATTTCATTGGTTTAAAGAACTCTATTTTTAAACTATTTATTTGAAATGTAACGAAATTTTGCTTGTTGATATTACACTGGCATTTGTCTGCCTTATGAAACAATTTGCACCATTTAACATAAATGCGCGCATAATGCCGGCGTTATGCCAGTAAATGGACAATGTGAATGTATTCCACGATAAATTATAACGCTCCATGTGTTACGGTTGACTCATGATACTACTCGGTTTGTACGCTTTACAGTTTTGAATAATATATTTTTTTACTGTTTTGCAATTTAATATCTGTCATTACACAATATTTACAAACGGAGCATGTAGCGTTATGACATTACGTTTTATTTCAAAATGCATTCTTTTGCATAATTAGTAATCATGCAAAAGTAATGCATAATAGTTTCCATTAGTTGAATAACAATTATTAATTGTGTATTAAAGGCGGATGGAAAATTCTACTTTTCGTTAGAGAAAAACTTCGTGTATTTATTCTGGTATCAGTCTTTTCACTTTTCAACATTTGCCTTTGATAGCGTTATTGCTTTTAAATGTTATGATAAACATTCTTTTAATGTAATCGTTTAATTTTTCAAATTTTACTGCGATGTATTTAATTTTAAAGAGCATCTTTTGTTAAACAATTTCAATGAACGAAAAGGCTTTTAACTTTGAACATTTATGCAATAAATATAATCTGTATAAATAAAAATAAATGTTTATTGATAGCCGCATTAATTGAGAACGACTGGACCGATTTGAATAATTTTTTTTTTTGAAATATTCACAATAGTTCGAATTAAGTTTTTAGATAAGGAAAACCGCAAATGTTCGGGAAAAGCAACATGCTTTTTCCTATGGAATTTTCGTAAAACTCAATACCATAAATCACGATTCGAACTTAACGTAATTCTTGTATTGTTTTGTTCGTTATTGTCCTGGAACATATTGAGGAAAATGAATTCGTTACAAAAACAAAGCAAATTGGGATAAACTGCATAAATGATCATACTTGTTTGGTTCGTTACGCTTCGACACGGAAATAACTCAATTGATTGTTTTTGAGTGCAAAGAAAATCTGGAAGATCTGGAGGAAAATTTGGAAGAACGCGTTGCAGCCTAAAATTAAAATGAAACGTGCACATTGTAGTTTGCATTTTTGTTTGCGCTGTTTGCCGATTATTGAAATTTGGACAGTCCAACTTCTGGCTAGTTAGCTAGCACATAATATAATAATCATTCATTATATTACAAAATAGAATAAATAAATTCTAATATGAAAACGAGACTTTACTTCATAGTCTTATATTATTGTGTTGTAGCAAGCAAAAATTAAAAAGTAAGAAAATATTACAAATATGACTGTCTCGTTACTTTCAAAGTACTAAAACAACATTTTCGTGTACAAAAAGAACAATTACGTTGTTTAATTTCCCAATTAAAATTGAAATGATTATAATAGATAAAAAAAGGCCCGTTATTATCATTCCAATACATTGCAAGATTAAGCAGAGCAACTGCAGCAAAGCGTTAAAAGTTGAATACGAGATATTCAAGCAAATACAAATATTTCAAAGTACATTTTTTTGCCAGAACATCACACACAACTCGTTTTTTTTTTTCTTATTTTGCTCCATGATGTTATACACACCCTTACTCGTTAAATGTTAGAAAGCTTTTTGCTTCATTTAGAATAAAGAAAACTAACTTACGCTACGTAATAACATTTAAGTTGTTACCCTAGTTGTTATAGACTGAATTTGCCAAGTGCGCTAATATTAAGACAATAAAGATTGCGGCGCAGCAAGTGCAATTGTAAAGTCAAGGTGAATAAAGAAAGTTTCATAGTTCAGTGAGTAGCGTAATTATCGTCTGACTGTCGTAGTTGAGAATTCATTAACGCCGGTCGAAAGTTGATGCATTAATCCAACACACAGATGCCGACAACTTAACTTATTACTTATTTTTAATTAACCGTTAATCAGGCATGTTGCTTTTACCCGTTTTCTACTGTAATAAGCAGCACGTGAGTATCTGGCGCCTTTCAGACGTCCCGCGCCTGATAACTGGCTAAAGGAATTATTATGTAATCATAATGCACTCCTTTGTCAACTCTTTTGAATGTTATTTTATACGCGTTCAATAAACATTTTACGTATTTCTTCGTTTGCGGGGTATATTATAGGCCTTCATACCTATGTCCGGGAAAATAACAAGCCTACTGAGAAAATAATGCAAATTACTACCGTTCTTTTTTCCGCTTGAAACACGTCCACATTTTCGTTTGTTCTTAAAAATAGTCACTGTTTCTATTATTCAAGAGATGTAAGAAATGTTTCATTTTCTACTATTGTTTCATACGGATGTTAATTAAATTAAAATTTTACTCATGATTTAAAAGGGTTATTAATAAGATAGCGTGAGTATGAAACATTAAAAAAGGATTATACAAAACTGTGAAGTCGAATTTACAAATTTATAGAATTGGTCAGTAAATACAAATGCACAATTATCACTGGCTATAAATAAAAGTGAACTGAACTGTAATTTAAATTGTAATTTTCAATTCGTCGATAATACAGCGATCAGTATTCCTTGAGCAACACAATGCTTTATTTTACAAATTAAAACACGTTGATTCAATCGCCAATATCAGACTTCCGCAGTGAACTTGAATGATCGATAACAAATTCGTATTTATGTTGTATTTGTCACAACACCTTTTCAGCGCCATAAAAATAACACGTTGATGTTAACGGGATAGTTGTATTTTTACCGAAACAAATGCTGATTTAATTCGGCAACTCAATAAAGCTCAAAGCCCTGAAATTAAATTCTATCGGCTGAAACGAATTGTTGAACGGCTGCTCGTTTCGAACTGTAAGCGGTGTACTTTTAATCCAATTAATAAATTAGCGAGCAGTGCTTTTAATTCGATAGATTGGATAAACGAACTTTGATCGACGATATACAATTTCCACTGCATCGATGACAATGACGAACGAATAAAACAAGTTCGATTGACTGGGCTGCGTCAAAGTTCTCGGTAAAAAGTAATAATAGTTTGATCAACTACGAGCGCCTTTGTTTTTTGATTTACTATAAAGATTATTCATCAAAAACTTGTCGCCTTGAATGAGAAAGCGGGAAAGAATAAGTGAAAAAGAAAAACAAATGACGTCTCTGCGAAAAAAACAACGCAATATCTTTAAACGTGTTTCGCTCTTCTGCAGCTTTGTTGCCTGAACATTCTGCTCTATTTATTTGTTTTTCCATTGTTCTTTCCTCTACTCTTTTTCTCCGCCTCATCTTATTCCATTTCTTCTCCCTCATTTTGCTTCCCTTCCACCACCATTTATAGCTTTTTTTTCTGCTCTTTTGTCTTTTATTTCTTTCGCCATAAGTATTCCTTCCCTTTTTCTTTAAAACGAACTTTTGGAAGTCATCCAGATCACAACATACTGAAAATTGAATTAAAGATATCTGGATTGAAGCTTAAAGTTCAACCACTTTGAAGGTGTCGTTAGCCTTGCAGTCATGCAATCGCTTTAAAAAAATTGATTTCATGCAGTGTTTATTTTATGTAACCGTAATGCATTGATAAATTACACGTAGATAATTTCTGATTCGTTGTTCTGCATATAAAAATTTCCAGCTGACATTTCACATTTATGGCTACACGAAGTCTCAAAAAACTGTACTGAAAAATCCTGTCGCAATTTACTCGAATTCTTATTTCTATATTTAATGCACTAAAAAATCCTAGATAAAATTATACCAAAATTACAATACATTTTACCTAAATTTTATTTGTTATGCAATTTTTTCTCCTCTAATTTTATTGATGCGATATAAAGATATAAAATAATAAATATTGCATTCGTATATTCTGACAAATTAAAGTTAGAAGACGACTAAAAGTCGTCAAAGTTCAAACCTGTCAATAGCGGCAAATACAGAAACGTGATTTTCATCGTGCCACACCTCTTTTTAAAGACGAGCTTATTTGTCGAGACACAAATATGCTGACGTAATATTATGCTTGAAAAAAATCTACTATCAGTTCAGTGTAATGTTCATTTGCTGCACGATTCTGTATTAGAGATAAACTTTTTTGTTTCGATCAACTGGAATTCAAGTTATTTGCACAACAAAAAAAGTAATTTGTGAACGAAAAAAAAAAAAAAAAAAAAAAAAAATAAAAAACAAACGAAACATAACAATAAAA
>JABFOX010002487.1:0-11376 GCA_022817665.1 Axea sp. ZL-2020 | reverse complement strand
AACATCACTAGACAGTGATGTATAGGTTTATATATGTCTGTAATAATAATTTTTACAGAAATAATATGCCCTTAATCACTTAAAATTTTCTATTTTGATTTATACTAATTGTACACTAAAATATTAAAGTAGATATAATAAAAACATTTTAACAAGTTATGAAATTGAAAAAAATTGATTTTGAAATATTATGTTTCATCCGATATTGCAAAACTAAGTGAGATTTTTTAAAGAATATTTTATTATTATTTTGATAATATCAGTAGCACAATATGTTACAATATGTTAAAATTAAAACATGTTTTAAAAAATATTGTCTATACAATTTTATGGTACGTATAGTATGTAAATGATGTTTTATATAATTTTGATACTATAAGATTTATTTTCTATGTAGCATAAATATAGCATTGAGTTATAACGTATCCATAACAACTTTGAATTTATTTTTATTGAAATAAAAACATTTAAATAATATTCCAAAAGGAATTATTTTAATTCTGTCATTTGACTTATTTTATTTTGGTGTAATTATGTTGTTCATATATGAAACATGTGTTCTGCTTAATATATGGATAATTGATATATTTATCTTAGCTAATAAATATAGATTCTTATGTTATCTCATTCAACTAAATTCATTGCAAATAATCTTGATATGAAGAGAACAGAAATAGTGCTCGAGTATTAATATTTACATTCAAGTAATATTTGTTTGTATACATCAGTAAGCTTTAAGAAGGAATGAAAAACATTGCTTAATTAGTTAATTAATTGTATATATATTTTACACGCATGTTGTAATTATACCATAATGACTAGTCTATTAACAAAGCTCCAAATATCTTATATATAATCATATATATAATTGTATAAATATAAATGTCATCATTTATACGGTGAAAAAATATATATGATTAAGTGTAATATTTATCTTACTTATCATTTCTCGACAATGTAATGTTTATCACTAAATCTGTGCTTATGATGTTAAAACTGTTTCATTTATAGAAAACTGGATAACTAAAACTCAATAAAATTACATTTTGAGATGTAATGTTTCAAATTTGAAGTTAAATTAATTGGTTATATGTGCGCATTGTTATATGTGCGAAAAAAAATAGAAGAACATTTTTACGGATTAAATATAGTCTGTCGAAACAGAAAACTCGAAGATGCTGGAGTTCGCATTTAAATAAAATATATTTTTATTGATTACTTTTTAAATTTTGTTTGTTAACATAGAAAACTAATATGAATACCATTGTACCTATGAACACATATTTGATAGTACACACTACAATTATTTATGCATCATTCCTGTCCGATTAGAGAGATATTGCTTACGAAGTTTATGTTTATATTTTTGCAGTAACATTGATTATAAACAGAAGAATTCTGAATCAAAATATTAGAAAATTTGTTAAAACTTAGAATTCTTGTACCAAGGAACAAATTTATTGTATTATTTGATTAAATCGTATATATATAATGCAGAACAGTATACATTATTCAATGGCAATGTTCGATATTAATTTAAAATTGGTTCAATTTATATTTCTGGTTTAATAATTATATTAAAGGATTAGACTATTTCTCTGGAACTAAAAATGGGTAATTTTTGAAAGTCAATTCATTTTAAATGAAAATCAATACATTTAAAATTGATAAAAATGCTGTATTATTACACATTTAAACTGTTAAAATACTTAATGTTTGTAGTTATTAACATTTTTTTTAATTTTAAAGTACAACTTTTTAGAGGGTACTCAAAAATTCTAATGTCCAGATCGCTGCTATTTGAATCATTAACATTAAAGAAATGACATATTTGTTATTTTATCTTGAACAACATGCATCTGAGGGAAAGATAGCCTCGTTTTAATTAGTTAATTTTTTGAAAACTAAAATAATACAAACGATAATATAGCATTGATTAATAAAAAAATTTTAAATTTGGAACGAAAGAAGAATGAGAATACTACTATGAAGTAGTAAAACCAGGATACAGTATTAAATATTAAAAAAATTGTATGAGTTATCACAGCGAATTTGACGAAAAACGTAATTTTAAGAAAAACATGTTTAAAGTTTCAGATATGAATTTCCTGTAAATAACTTTTTTCAATTAAATTATCCTTAGTCTACTATGACAACACTTTACTATGGTTTTTCCTTCATCTTTTTATGTGCGTCGTCGGCCTTTTTTTTCTATCGAGCAACCCGCGTTTCATCTGTCGTCTGGACTGCGACAAGGCATGCCAGTTTAAGATGCGTCCTCTGACTCCATTTAACTGTACTCTTTTTGATTGATTGTAACTCTTATTACTTACAATATTCTTAAATAACTTACTCAATCATCGTTGCAAAAACCGAATTAATATTTTTATTGCCCTATTTGTAAAATGTGTCTAATTCAAATCCAAATCTACGATTATTCTATTTCATAAATTGCACTTTACTTTGATAAATGTTATTCACTGCATATATCGAAATTGTAGAAAATATAGCAGAAAAAAAACAAGCACTACGAACACGACGGTGTACCACAGAACGTTTCGGACCGAAACACTATACTGGGTCAAATCCATTTTTTTCACTAACTTTGATCTTAAAGTCAATGTCACTTTCCATTTCGTGGTGACTAGACGAACATTTTTCTTTTTCAAATGATGAATTACTTTTTTATATTCTTTTTGGGCTAATGAATTCCATTGGAAAGTTATTCTTCCAGTTTTACACAAGAATATATAACTCAATATCCACAAATATGTACATAAACAATCACTTAGTTGTTGCTTTCACTGTCAATGGCATTTATGAATGATTAAAAATTATACTAAAATTTGTGGGAAATTTTTATTTTGCATTTATCAAATATATGTTTCACGTCGATTATTTGTAGAACATGCTGGAATCATATTTTTATTCATAATTTTGTTATGTGTACGAATTCGATAGAACTTTTTCTTGATTATATTCTAGACATTGTAAACGTCTACGTTTTTACCAGAATCTCAATTTTTTTATCCAAAGAAGTAAGCTATCCTCTTAAATATTCTATAGACAAAAATATTAATCAACTGAGTATTCATATCTTAAAATAAATTTTTATGCGTTAATTTTAAATGATATTAAATTGTTTTAACATAAAATATTACTCCAATTTTATCTTTAATTAATTGCTTATTTTTGTTTAATTTGTCAGATTCTAATTAATTTAATTTGAGTCATTTTCAACTTGATTGAAAAAATTTATGATTTTACAGTGTTAAAATTATCTGTTACAAGCACACGCACACATATACACGTAGTAAATAAGAGATATTTTACACTTAGAACAGTGGTTCATGTACAACGAGAGTAAATATTATTTTGATTTAATAGAGCAATATCACATTACTTATAATAGATATAAGTATATATATTTATTAAGATTTGCGTAAAAAAATAAATTACATAAATTAATTTGTATGAATCTGAAATTTATCATAATATCGATTCATATTATATATGTTTTATGCAAAGTATTTCACTTTATTTTGCAATAATATAAATGTAAATGAAATATTATTTAAATATTGAAACTGATATTAATTAAAGTTAATTTTTAAATATAATTTACAGCAATAATTTACAGGTGAACAAAATTTAGCGAAATAATGTCATATACCAATTCATGTTACTGTATTAATTTCACATTTTTTCGTTAATTGATGAATTATATGAATGTGTTAGTTATGTATCAAAACCTGATAAAATTAATTAGGCGAATATATGTTTACAGTGTTATGTAGTAACACTGTAACACGTTTATAGATACTTATAATTGCCCTACAATATAATTATTTACGTTCGCATTTAAAAAGTAACATGAAGTAATGATTACATGCGGTGCAATTTTTATTTGATAAATTAATTAGGTAGAATTAAAATACTGCAATTCTTAGCACATGGATACTTATTACTGTAGTTTTACATTATGGGAGATCTTTATAATTAAATAATATTCTTCAGTTGAACGTCCACTAGTTCTGTTTTTTAAAGGAAGCTATGTAATGTTGGAATTGAAACAATGGGGTTTTGCAAATCAAGTTTTATGTCGGAACACGATTGCATGTGTAAAAATTCATTACACTGAAAGTGCTTTTAGTCAGTCGCGTTTTGATTCTTCATATACGAGTCAGAGGTTCGATGCTATGCGAACATTACGTTTATTAAAAAATACGAGTTCCGGGTGTTTGCTTAACAAATTACTTAATGGAACTGAAACTTTTCTGTTAATCAGAAATGACGGTTTTTTTTTTATTTTTCAAGTAATAAAAAATGTGTGGATTTTTCAGATTATAAATACAACAAAACAAAATATTCTCATGATGTATACATACACAATTGCTCATGTGTATAAAGATTGAATAATGTACAATAATTTTATGGAAATTTTGCAAGCACTTATAGATAGATTTTTAAAGTTATATTCACTCAAATGTAAACAACATATATTATCATGAACAAAAGTCAGCGGTAAAAATTAATATATTGTACTATAAAAGTGGCATACTTGAAGAAAAGTAAAATTTTATTATATTGTGTTATTTAATACCCAATTAAATTATATCGTTTTTGTATAATTTTCCAATATATCCTATAAAACAAATATATCCTGTCCTATTTCATAAACTGAATTACACAAAAATATTTTAAAGATAAAAACTAAAAAACTTCTTCATTAAAGAGTGATTTTTCACTTTAAATATAAAAACATACATTCATTATGATTAATAAAGTTTTTAAAATATTACATTATATAGCTTTTATTTTTTGTAGGTATTTACTTCCTTTTTTTTTTGGCAAAATTTGTACAATATTTATATATTATTTCGTAGAACATATTTTTAATATAGTATAATATAGAATCTATAAAACTCATGTTTCAGAAGCAAAGCGATTAAATAGGTATTCAAAAGAAGTCATTTTTATTCCATAAAATGTTAACGACAATTCGTTTCCTTATTTTTTAGTGAAACAAAAAATTAATAAATGAATCTTGAATACTTGTCGAGATAAGTTTTCGGTTTTCAATGAACGCATTAAGTTAATTTATATTTTTATACAAATAGATAAAAAGAAATAAAAATGAAATATTTTGAACAAATAGCCATTTTAATATTTAAATTTAAAACAAGGAAATATGTCGAACTCTACAATGCATCCCATAAATCGTTATTTATATTTGACCCATTTTATTTCGATATCTGTGGAATTCAATACAAATGAATTCAATTTGTAAAATTATGATGACCTTCCAAAACAGACGTATATAATTTCCATAAAGTGCTTGATTTTCATTTTGTCATTTTAAAATCGTAATTTTTTTTGCAAGTTTTATAATTTGCTATTGTTCCGCGAACATTATAATTATTATACGATTTGCGTGTTTTGCTATACGATTTTGCATTGTACAAATAGCACTTTTATTTAAAACATTTTATATTTCTAAAAGCGATCAAACTGCAATCTTAATGATAATCTTAAATAAATCATAACGAATAACTCAATTTTAAATTCAAGAATATTAATGAAATATGTAATTGAACTATCGTGCAGAAACGTAGGAATTCAGTTAGGAAGCTTAACATTGAAATTAATAGTATTAGTTTGAATTAATTCATTCAGATTAGAACTTCAGGAACTTTGATTATGTAACCAACTTAATTCCTCGTTATGGTACGGAATTATCAACGGGTTACGCGATAACAGTTTCATAAAAATGAAAACAAAACCAGACATTTTAATAACACTTGTTTCTATCGATGATTGCAGGTCTCTGGGCTGTGGTGCACAGTGGAGGTTTGGTGTTGCCTGGACTTATCGAAAGACAAACCAGTTCGGCGTGGGAATCAATGTTGCGGCATAATGTAGTAGCACCTTTGCGAACTGCTAGAGTCTTCACTCCTCTTTTACGTGCAAAAAGAGGTACTCTTACCTCTTTGCTTTCATTATCAACCCGATTATAATGTTTAATGAAATCATTTCCTTTTGCTGTACTTCTAGGATTACGATTAATTATTAAAAGTAGATCTTTTTACCTTGAAATATTAAATCCTTTATTTATTCAAGTATTTTATGTTCTTATTACTGTCGAATTACATTTGGTCAAAGAATAAATGTTTATTTTAATGAAACATACATAATCAAAGAGATGATATAGAAAAAAATCAGTGTTAATTACGAATAACAATAATGACAACAATAATAATAACAATAATAATAATAATAATAAAAGTAATAATTTGTTAATATTGATTAATCTATTAATAACTATTTATAATAAAATAACTATATATTAATGAAAATTTATTCTTCAATTAAACAGCACTATTATATTAATAATTCAATAATTATTAATGCGATATTTTATAATCATTAATGAACGATTAATAATATAAATCATGTTTGAAATTTAAAAAACGGGCATAATATGAAATAATGTTTTTTAATTTCTCTTCTACCGTTTAAGCACCCCTCTGATTAAATTTCACAATTAATACTTTTTAAACTAATAATCTTGTGTCGTTCATTATTATTTAATTTCAGTGATCATTTTGTACTAATTATGACTTTCAGTATATGTGTTTTATATAGTAAATTAATTTTCGTTACCTCATCAAGTAACATTTTTCATAGCAAATTAATTATTTATGTTATACAAACAAATTTTAATTACATAATTTATGCAAACTGAATTTATTCATTAGGTATATTTCAATTCAAAAATGAAAATTGGCATAAAAAGACAAAACCTACATTATTCAGCGATATAAACTCACATCTTTTATCAAAATCATATCGCAGAATTGAATTATGTTTCCACTGGAAACCGTTGTATTTTCTTTTTATTTCGTACATCCCTTTGGACAAAATTCAATTAAAAAACAGCTCTACTTAATTATGAATCAACTCGAGTATTTAACAATTACGAAGCATCGACATGAATTAGAAGTTTTTCTTACTTGATGAAATATATTCCGAGTCAATTCAATCAAAATAATTCCCGTGAGAACATGAGCTATTAATACGAGCAAATCTTCATATATTTTCTGCTGTATAATGAAAATTCGGTTTATCATATATTTAAAAATATTTTTGGCACATACTACATGAAAATGATGAGAACTGATAAAGGTAACAGTATTAAATTTTTGCATTGAAGAAAATTGTTACATCAATGTTTTTTGTGGCAAAGTAGTTGGAAAAACGATCGAAACATTATTTGCTATCTTCATTATTCTCAATCAATACGACAAATAGACTATGATACGTTATTTGAAGCTCAAAGTAAACTTCAATGGCATTCCCTAGTAGTCGGCGAATCCGCTTAGTTGCAAAATATTGGAAGATCCGACGTGTTGTAAAAAATTGTGAGATATTTTTTACCTCACATCTAAACCTAGCATGATAAATAGTCTAAAGTAAATTTCAGGATCCTGAATCGTTTTCTTAGGTAAAGAGAAAAATATCTTTACGTGTTGTCTCTCATGATATAAGAAATTTTCTTAACATTTTTTTTTTAATTTGTTTTCTTTCATAATATATATGTATATTGATAGATGCGAAAATTGTACAATTATTCATTTTCACTTATTAAATTCATATTTTTTCGATCCAATTATTAATAGATTTATACATTTTTCATAATATATGAATTTTAATCTAATTTTTTTAATTTTAATCTAATTTTTTTAATTTTAGACAATTTTTCAGTACAAACGTTAAAATGTAATATAAATTGATTGTTCGTTGACAAATCGTTTCAATTCGAGTAGAATAAGGTGAAACAATTTCATATGATTTATACTTTTCGCTCAGGGAAATAAATTTTTTCGAAGCCCAGTTGTCGCTAATTTCAATTTTTTACTTAATATATCCTGAAATATGATTTATTAATGTTCTTTTTTTTCAGGGCGCATAATTCTCCTCGGAGATTCGGACACAGCCTATGGGGCAAAAGTTAGCTCTGGTTTAGTAGCTTATAGAGCTTCGCGGAAAGCGGTAGAGGGTGTTGCGGAAGCATTGAGAAGTGAACTTTTGTCTTCCGGTGTGAACGTCGTGTTACTTAAACCACCATCGGTCAACCCGGTTGCACTGTACAGCCCTCCGGTTCTTAAAACGTTAGTATTCATCAAAGTCTATTCTTATCAGCCATTTTGCACTTGAAAAAGAATTGCACATTGGTATCATATTACTTTATTTTTAAAACAACATATTTATTTCCTTTTTTCTTTTCAAAGAAAAAGTATACTTTTATTACAACATTTTTATTAAAGAAAAAAGTAAATTTTATTTATAGCAATGAATTTCTTGAAGATTGAAGTACATATTTATGACGAGGAAAGAAATGCAATTTCAAAGAAATGATATATCATTCATTTTTTATGTATGAATAGATCCAAATTAGAGTCTGGATCAACCTCCTGCGAAGGAATATGGACAGCTCCTCTTTCAGCACAGTCTGTGAGAAATTCAGTTTTGCCAGCGCTAACGATGGTTTGTCCGTATAAATCATTCAACATGGAAATGAAGACACGACTTTTAAACCGACTATCATATAAACTATCGGAATGGCTTGCATCTAAACATCCTGTATCTGTTAATGAATATTAAACAAAAATTTTATAAACGACAAAGATCAATATTAAGTTACCGCAAGACCTGCGCATTTAAGCTAAGAATATTTGAAAAAGTCCAAAGACTAAATTTGCACTATAAATTAAAAATCACTCGTATATCATGTTGCCATATACTTATAAATTAAAATTTAACATTTTGGTGTAATTTATACTCTCGCTCATGATATGTTAATATTTTAATTCGAATTAATAATTTAATCGTAAACATTAATATTAAATATTAACTTGTATTATTGTGTAGATTTAACAACTGTAAAAATATGTAAAATATATTTTGTAGTAAAATGTGTTAACGTGCAGTTTTATTTTACTTTGTCAATAATACAATATGTGACTGAATTGTTTATTTGATTACCTGTGTAACTTTGTCTGCCTTCATCAAAATGTCTTTAACACTTTTTCTCAATGGACAAAGTTTTGTAATGTCCCATACTATGTGAATAATAGAAGCGTGAACTGTACTCGAAATGAAATAGCAGTTTCATTGTGGTTCTAGTTTTAAATTTTATTTATAATAACATAGTTTAGTTTTATGATTGTAATAATTATAATTTTAATACTGTTCTTATTTAATGTTGAAATCCATATAAACATAAATTTGCATAAACTTATTTGAATCATTTATTTGCATAAAAATATAAAATTTAATCAAGTGTTAGGTAGTAATTAAAAAGTATGATCATTTATTATATATTTTGTCTAAACCTCATCAGTAAACTAACAATCTTACACGTCAATATTGTTCAAACTATGGTACGAATTAAACTAAATTCTCCATTTCTATCCCATCTAAGGTACTCCATTTTTACTAAATAATTTTTAAATGATTAGTTTTATTACACAAACATGTTTTATAGCTTCAAGTACCTTTATGCATACAAAATATAGTTTTGAAATCTCTTTTAATTAGTCGTTTGTAACACACGTGAAACACATAAATATTAAAATTTTGTATATCTGCATGTGTAAATATAGGAACTATACATATATTTAACACATAAAACCGTTTATAGTATTTAATAAAGTTTTCCATATAGTTTATATCACATAAATTAAAAGGTTACGTTTTCCACCTATTAAGAACTTTGTTAAATGTGAA
This sequence comes from Axea sp. ZL-2020, assembly GCA_022817665.1. NCBI lineage: Eukaryota > Metazoa > Arthropoda > Insecta > Hymenoptera > Scelionidae > Axea > Axea sp. ZL-2020. Next base: position 1,587 of record JABFOX010002487.1, on the reverse strand, counting down.
TAGTATATGTGCTCAATGAATGTATAACGAATAATAAATATCAAACCTCAAAAATTGAAAATTATTTACTTTTTATTTTGAACCAAACTAATAATAGTTTTAATATTATTTGTAAAATAATTTTAAAATAACAATTATATTACGAAACGAGGAAAATGAATTCCTGTTTTAAAGTAAAATATTGTTAGTATTAAACAGTAAATATTTTCATAAATTACACTCAGAATGAAGAATGTTGAAATTCTCTGTCACATATTCTGAGATAATAAAAATTAATGTGTAGCTACATATTTCTTTTCTACAATACAAATTTGTATTTTAAAAATACAAATAGGCCATTTAAAAAATGTCAATTTTTTAAATAAAACACTTTAACATTTCTAATGCAAAACCAATTAAATTAACAAGAACGATGTTGGATTTCACGTACAATATTAGTGAAAAAATAATTAAACTATAGCTTTTCAAATATAAATCTATTATATAAATTATTATGATATCTTTAATTATTTAATAGTGCGTGAAATTATTTAGAAATAAAAAAAAACAATAATTATAAATTGTTTCCTTTTCTTTTTAATAAATTTATTTACATGATAATATTTTAACGGAAATGAAAATTCGTACAATGTTATATATCAATCATCAAAAAAAATTTAAATAAACTTTAAAAGATAGAAAGAAAAAAAATAATAAACAATAAAGACGTAAATAATCTTAATATAACAGGTTAAATATTTAATTATAAAAGTCAATACAAAATTAACATAAATAATATTTATAATTAATCCAACTAAAGTAAATAAAATTCCATAAATATAAATTATAAATTCATGATATATAAATATACAGAACTAATTGCAACTAAATAATTTTAATAAATCAGTATTAAAACTTACTAAACTATTTAACTGAACAGTGAATTTTATTTATAAATTAAATAACAAAATTGTGAATTATTACCCAATATTGCCGTATAAAAATTTAATCTCAAACTATATAGTAAAATTATTGAATTGGAATAACATGTTTAATTCCATTACTTTCAAATAATATTAAGATATCAATATAAAATAAACAAGAAAACATTTTTCTCCTAACTCAAGACATTATCATTACAAACAGTATAGTTTAAGCGTGCCATTTTTCTCGAGATCAAGAGAGGGAAAAATAAACTGAAATTTTTGTGGAAGGAGAACAAACTAAAGAACCAACATATTGAATACTAATTACCATTCAAAATTTCAGTTACGAAAATCACTTCCTATAGTTTAAGAAGCACTCTTTTCTAGTTAAACTCCTGTTTCCATAATTCATTATAGTTTAATTTCAAAAGTTCATTAAAGTTTATTTTTATTTCGTTCATTTAAAGTTCATCACAGTTTATTTTTATGTCGTCCATTGCAAATAAGTAGTTTAAGATGATTTTCATTTCCAAATCAAAAGAGTAAATTTCAACAGAAAAATCCTGATTCTTATTCGTATTTCCTTTTTCGATACAATTGGGTTGAGTTGTGGCAGTTTGTCATATTCCTTCTTCAATCCATTGCACTGAACACACGGCTGATTGGCAAGTAGTTGTGCAAT
>JABFOX010002486.1:0-11378 GCA_022817665.1 Axea sp. ZL-2020 | reverse complement strand
GAAATAACATTTAGCAGACTAATGAAGTTGTTAGTTTTTATTTTTGAAATAAATTGTCGTGTTATTTAGCATAGAGGTATCTTTATACAGTGTTATTACGATATACTGTATGGTTCGAAGTATTATTGCGTTTTTTATAAACAAAAACCTCAAAAAGTAGTAACTTGTTGCCTTTTGTAATTATTACTGTACATTATGTGTTTGAATGTTGTTCGTTAAGGAATTTATGGTATTTCTGTAGCTTTTTAAGATCTTTAAATTTAAAAAGTGTCATTTACATATCTGAAGCATACTACTCGTCTTTTAGTAGCTTTTTACAGGACTTGTGTTTTAGAATGTTCCATATAAACATTGATAATATTTAATGAAATGGCAACTCCTGAAGTCTGCTCGCAGAATTGATTGTTTGCAAAAAGGGGTGTTGATAAAGCAAAATTAACTTAATTATATGAGATCTGTAGAAAAGTTTTCTTTTTTTTTTATGACATCTAGACACACTTGTAAAGAAATCTGTGAACAATGGGATAATATCCAAACTCACAAAGATATCTTGTAGTAGTACTTGAATTAGTTTTTATTTTTTGTATGAAGTTTAAACAAGTTTCAGATGTGTCTGTTTGACTTCCCTGAGAAAGAATTTAGCCTACTGGGTATTTTGAGAGTACATGTATTTTTGGTAGACAATACATTTGAGGGAATAGCGGTAGAGTTGGTTTAACTTTTGTTGTAATTTCATCTGTCAGTTTAAGATTTTTATATTCTTTGATTTTTTGTGTTAAAAATCTTAATATACTCATTTTTAAGTATTCTGTAATTTTTTAAATTATATTTATCACGAACATATTTCTACATAAGATTTTATAATAATAAATTAATAGTAATTAAATGATCATCTGAGTAGGTTCCTTACATAAAGACATATTAAGAATATTACATGTAATATATAATTAGCTAACAATTTATGAAAATTTAAAGATGGTAACTGTATATTTGTTTATTTATTTAATCAAATAATTAAATGAATAAATTTAAAATTTAAATGGAATCAGACATTCATTTTGAGGAATTTTGAATATATGCCACCTTATATATTAACACGTAAATTAACTAAATCATTTGTTATATATTTAAAATGATACAAGGATGGTATAATTACTTTCGAAAAGCACAGTAATTGAAATATGAAAGTAATTAAATTTCAAATTTAATTACTATGTTCTTCGTTGATAAGCTTAATATTAGTCTACAATGTAATAAATGATATTAAATTTGTCATATCTGTCGTTTATTTTGAATTATTGTATGAAAGCATGAAATTAAATTTATAAATTTGTGACATACTTCTACATGTCAAACTCATTTTTACTATTAATGTAGAAATCAAATTTAATTTCGTCTTAGAAAAAGTCAAACTACTGCGATAATACTGTTTTATTATTAAGAAATCACTTCTATAATTCTTTTACTGTATAATTAGGTTTTTAAAATATATGAACTATTTCTGATATAAAAATATGATATAATAAAAATTATCTTTTTGAAAAATATGCAAATTATTAATTAACATCGTACAAAAAATATCTTGTATAATACCTATGATTAAATTATAAACTTTAGTTATATATGTCTTATGTCTCGCCGTTTTAACGCATTATATATATATATATATATATCTTTATATATTTATTTATTTAACGTGACCACTTTTTTAATTTAAAAATCATATTGATAGAAACATATTAAAATATGAATTTTTTGTTTCATAGATAGGAAAAGAAATAGTATTGATTGATTTAAGTATTACTTTATGCGACGCATATACGGTTAATTTCCTAGCTAGCAGTGTAATTAACCCTTTCGCTACGGCAGCCCCGTCCGCCGAAGTACCGTCACTGAACGGAAACTCGCGCCGAAAATATGCACAGTGCGCGTGGTTTTTGTATATATGTTGTTCTAAGTCTTAAATAGGAACTGTGCTGAATAAAACAATCATTGCTCTAATGTAATAAGTATATTTACATTGTTAATATGAAAAGTCTTATAAAATTATTAATGTACAAAGTACAAAATTATGGGTAACATAGGTATTTATATAATTACAAAACTTAACGATTAAATGTTTAATATAATTAATAACGAGAGGAAAATTATTAAAATATAATGTGTAAATATAATACGTAAAAGATATATAAAAACTAATAATATAATACGTAAAAGATATATAAAAACTAATAATATAATTCTGTGTGGTATATTCTGAAGCAAGGATCTATACAAAGGCCAATATCGCAATCTTTGCACTCATACCGCGAATCCGTTCTTTTATCATTTTTGCTACAAATCACACATCGTCGTCTTCTGTTTTTCGGCTTACAAAATGTAGGAAAATGCCTGTCGGTTAATCTCATCGGATTATCAGCGGGTCTGCCTTGACGTCCCGTTGCATTATGACGATACTTTTGGACTATCTGTTTTATCAGCGTCAGATGAAATTTTGCCATCGATATTGTTTCTCTCCGATTATGTTTGTACATACAATATGCGTTCCACACACAGATGTCCATGAGGTGGAAGAAAAATTTCCTATACCATTTTAGTGATTTCCGCGTTGAATTTACGGTACTTAGTACCATGTCCACCTTATCTACAATTCCCATTGACTTATTGTAATCTGTGATGCAAACGGGCTTCTGGACACTCTGTTGCCCTCCATATCTCGATACTGCTTCAAAATTTACAGTATGTAAAGTGGAAATCATATAAACTTCTTTTTTGTCCATCCACTTCAACGCTAGCAAGTTTTTTGTTGCACGAAAACATGCTTCTCCTCTTTTCAGTCTCTCTTCCATCTTCGGCATTCCTTGACGTCTTTTCTTGACAGTGCCGCATGCATTCGTATAGTTATCGTGTAAAAAGTTAAATAATGCTGGGCTCGAATAAAAGTTATCAGTGTACAGTGTGTGACCTTGGCCTAAATATGGTTGCAAGAGCGATAAAACAATTGCACCTGATTTTCCAATTCCGCTGATGTCACTTTCTGTAACAGTTGACTTTCCTTCGTAAACTATAAGATCTTGGACATAGCCTGTTTTACAATCACAGAGTATGTATGATTTTATTCCAAATCGATTCCTTTTCGACGGAATGTACTGCTTGAAGGACAGCCGACCTTTATATAACATCAAGCTTTCATCAATACAAATTTTTTCATATGGATAAAATGTCTCGCAGAACGATTTTCGTAGCATGTTTATTAGGTCACTTATTTTATATAGACGATTTTCAGCGGGCCCTTGTTGACGGGTAAAATGTATCATCTGTAGTATCCAAAGATACCGATCTCTAGTCATTACTTCACTGAAAATACTACTGTGTAAAAATTTATCCGTACTCCAATACTCGTGTAACGTTAGTTTTTTATTACGTGTCATGAGTAGTGACAACGCAAAGAAACAGTACATTTCCTCTAATGTCGTGTTTTTTTGAGTATACATGTTGTTATTGCTCTTTTGAGCCGAGTAATAATTAGTCTCATCTACAATATATTCTACGAGCTCTTGGTAAAAAAATAGTTCGAAGTAATCGATAATTTTTGACGATCTTCCTATTTCCTTCTTTAGTCCTGAATTTTTTGAGGAAAATTTATGAATCCTTGGTGCGAAATTTTTCGATGTCCATGTTGTGTTGCACTGGGTGTCCTTTGTATTATCGTCAATTAACTCTGCTTCTGATTCTGAAGTACTGCATATATTATTTCTCCGTTGTCTTTTACACCGGTGGACATTATTTTCATTTTCAAAATCGGTTACTTCAGTTTCAAACATAATACTATTTTTATGCTTTGTACCCATTCTGAAAGGGCCTAAGATATTTTTGTAAATACATTTTCAAATAAAACCCTAACCTCAAAAGTCTAATTTTTAGTAGTTATACCTTAAGCCGATCTATTCCTAATTCCTGTAAAAACCAAATATGTAAAATCGTTTACTGCCTAATGGATTCGATAGAATGTTCGCTATAAAACAGTAAACGATCGAATGATCCAATCCAATTCGTCAATAAAATCAATGGAAAATGCTCTGCCGATAACGAAAAATGTTGCCATCGATTATAGATGGCACTCGTACAGATCATTTTCGATGCCGCACATATGCGGCGCTCGTACCCAGCAGTCGTGGCGTGGATGCCGCGTATATGCGGCGCCCGTACCCACAGGTCGTCGAGTGGATGCCGCGTATATGCGGCGCCCGTACCCACAGGTCGTCGAGTGGATGCCGCATATATGCGGCGCTCGGCGCGAAAGGGTTAAAAATGCAATTAATGTACGACTGAGTCAATTATATAAAATATCCTTTATTAATTAAAATGTCCAAACTTGATTAACCCTTAAATGGACGATTTTTGTTTCACGTTTTAAAAAAATATATTTGTGTAATAGATATGTATTACTGTCTAGGAAAAATGAGTAAAAAAATCTAGACATGAATTTACTATACTTTTTTTTGCAATAATGTGAGTGTTGTTTATAAACTACATTGCGCATTCATTGAGATTTTGCAAGTATGGGTAAAATAAGAGTGGATATTGTTTTTGAAATGTATTTATTTGTTCTTCATTATGATATTTATAAAAACAATTGCTTTTTTTCGTATCACATAAAGATACACGACATTTTTGGCACATTTTGAATGTAAAGCCTGAACATTTTGGGAATTTGCACCTCTGCTGCTTATCCAGCCAAACTGCCCAATGACATGTCTGATCCAATCTGACGTTTTTCAAAGGAATTGCTTGAGCTGGTCCTCGGAACTTCTTCATTACAAGTTCTCTTTGTATTGTGCTCCCACTAGGTCGACCACGTTTAGCGCCATTTGCAGGTAGACCTAATTTGCAGAGGGTTTCAGCAAGTTCTAGTCTGAATGTACCCAAATTGAGAAGTTGATCATTTCCTTTTATATTATTTACCTTCTTGAACACAACCCATGAATTTATAACTGCGAGGTCCAGGAAATGATAAAATAAGCGCATGGTCCATTTGCGACTCTTCATTGTGATGTGATAACGACCTATAAATGAATCTAATAAGTCCACGCCTCCCATGTGGGCATTGTACTCCTTGATGACTTTGGGGCATGGAATAGCAACTCTCTCTTTCTTCGATTTATCAAAGCGTGTGACTGTGGTTGCTGGTTCTGCTCCTACGTAAGTGGAAAGAAGGTTAACGGGCTTGTTATCTTTCCACACAACAGCACTTACGTCAATATCATCCACAGTCGCCACGTTTTCCTCATAGAATCCTCTGGGTACGTTCTTTTTCATTATAGTGTTTTTTTTCAGGCAATTTGCAGTTTCTCAATCGGTTTACTCTTACTGTTCCTAGTGAGAAAATTCTTTCCTTAGCTAAATAGGTGACGAGAGGCACAGAAGTATAGAAGTTATCGAAGTATATAATGTGATTCACATTGCGTGATACCATTCTAGCTAACCTGACGACTGTATTGCCAGACTCTCCCAAATCTGGCTCACCAGGTAAGATGTTATTTTTGGAGCCCCCTCCACTGTAAACCTCAAATCTATGAGCATATCCTTGTAAACTGCAGATGAGATATAATTTAAACCCCCACTTGTGGGGTTTATTGGGCATGTATTGTTTTATGTAATGGCTCATTTTGGTTGCACACATCTGCTCGTCTATGGAAAGCCTTTGGTCTAAGGGAACCTTACCAAACTGGCAGTTGAGCGTTTCCTCAAGAGGTCTTATTTTGAATAGCCTGTCATAGTCTGGATGATCTTTGGGCAAGCATAGCGTATCGTCGGCAAAATGGAGAGTGGATCTTATTTTTTCAAATTTTTTTAACGGCATAGTATTTTTTATGTGATCATAACCAAATTTTTCACTCCAGTAAGCCCTGGTGTTTGGAAATTTTATAACTGAGGTGTAAATCAGAATGCCTAGGAATTTATTTAGGATATTTTCATTTATAATTTCAGGATTGGAGATTTGTTTCTGGGCTGCGTATAAGTTACTTTGTTCTACAATTTGCTTTTTTAGATCTGATGTAAAATAAAATGAAAAAAAATCATACGGCGTGTTACAAGACATCAATATTTCCGTTATCTGAGTTTCTCCCCTAAAAATAAGGCTGTCTTCAGCAGTAACAAGATTCCGTTTTCGCCAAACCAGAGGTCGTTTAGAAATCCCGTGTGATCTACTCTGGGGTGCTGCTTCTTCGGCTTCCAAAATAGGAAGGTCTAGCATATTTTCATCGTTGTCGATTACGAAAGGAGGATCAGCATCCACTTCATCAGACTGGGCATTCTCACCTTCATCACTATTTTCAAGGTCTCGAAGAACATCTCGAGCTGTTTGATAATAGTGACCTTCATCCTCTACTTCGGAGTCTGACCCGTCTAAGCCATCTTCTGAATCTTCAAGAGTTTCTAAATACTTTGTAATTTCGCTTTCTAGTAATCGCGGCATGCTGAAAAGCAAAATAAAAATCCTTCACCAAACATGCATTTAATTAGCAGGCAATGCGCATTGTAGTTTTCCTACAACATACCAGATTTCGCCTAATTCGACAGTAGCATCAAGTGATTTTCAATGTTTTACAACATGAACATGTAATTGAAGATATAATCAAGCAAATAAAAATATGTTATATACTTACATTATATTTTATCAAAGTCCGAACACAGCTACAAAACTTAGTTTCGCGCAACTAGAAAAGTTTTCTTCAAAGTGACTTTGACATTAACTTATTTTCAATGCATAAAAATATTGGATAGTGCCAACATTAAAAAAAGTACAAAATTCGTTCAGAAATAAGAACTAGTTGTCAAAATTAACAAAAAATTAAAAGAAGGTCAATTTTATCTGTGATGTTTAGCATTTTGTTTAAAAACAACATTCTCCATTTAAGGGTTAAATAAATTTTGCGACACGAAAAATCGTAAACTAACAAAAATATTAACGATTATAAGAAAAATTTTTTAAAAAATGAGCTCAGAAATAGAGAATTTTAAGGTTTATTTTCAAAGTTGATTAATAATACAAGTTGCATATTTGATCAAGCATTAGTTTTTTTTCTGAAATTAAAAAGTACTTGCATGAGTGGAAAATTATACATCGATAAAACAGAATCTCTATGGACGGGATATTTGGTCAATTGCATTCAAATTAAGATGCATAAAAATGTATACCTGAGGGATACTTTTTTTATGAAAGATCTCAACTTTGACCATAAATTTTGTCATGCAGATGACACTTTAAGCGTAAGCAACAGTTGCGCAATTTCTTTCATAAATTTCTTTACGAAACTTCAAATAAGTTTTTCTTAATACTACAATTCTTTTCAATGTCCTTGCAAGAACTCGAATAATTTTCAATATTTTTTATCGATTCTTGTTCCTACCGCTTCATAATCCCCCATCGAATCATGAAAAGGATAAATTTTAATTAAAATTATTATAGAATCTTTCGGTCAGAAATTTAGGCAAAACATATCTCTTCAAATGTAACAGTTTTCCGTTTTTCTAAAATTAAAAAAATGATACGAATTAAAAATTACTTCTCGTTTATTTTACTTTGAACTGCTACAATAAGTGAAAAATGGAATCCGTGATTGGTGAACCTTTCAATCAATCATTATGAAGCATTAATACTCGTAAGAGGTTCTATACCATTCGTTTAATCTGTCGACAAAGAAAACTACGTCCAGAAACCAAACTGACTTATCAGAATTACACGATCCCAACGTATCCTCATCCAATTATTATTCAACGCATTTTCTTGATAAAAAATGTTTATTAAAAACTGATATAACTAATAAATTAAGTTTACAAGTAATACAAATTTTTCTTCAATGAAATTTTGTTCAATGGAATTTTGTTTAATGAAATTTTGTTCAATGAAAATCAATATTTATTTGTACAGATTTTATATTCATGTTAAGAATCAACGTAGTGTCCATTAGTTTTCACCTGTCGGACGTGTGACCAATTTCATAATGTAAAATAGTTGGCGGTTTCCATTTTATATAATGACTAATACTTTTAGCGAGTTTTATGTGAAGTACAAAAGTGTAAATCAGTCAAATAATGTTAAAGTGAGCGAAACATGTGAAAGTCTAACGGGGCAAGATCTGACGAATGAGCTGTATGAAGGAAAATTTCCCAACATAAACCAAATCGATGAATTGTTATATTGTTTTAGCAGTATGTAGCCTGACTTGTCATAATGTAATATCACTTAGTGTAATTTTCGTCTAATACAGTTTCATTTTGTTTCAATACCCAAACGATTCAGTTATTAGTAAAATTTAGCATTGATGGTTTCGCCGGGTTTTAACAAATTACAATAAAATACACCTCTGCAGTCTCCTCAAACATAAAGCAAAGCATACATTTTTTGTAAACTTTTTTCATAAACACTGGGTTCATGCTAATGACTCGCCAGAATACAATCAAGATTCTCTGCGTTTGCTTTTCTGAATTCCTCCAAACTTTTATAAACCAGTAGAAATGTTGTTTAATTTTGCTAGTTGCAACATAGTTTCACAATTTTAAAAAGTATGAGGAGTTTAAAAAACGGGAACACTGATGAGTTCAAATTAAAATTACGAACCTTTTTTTATTTAGCGTCTGAGAACTTATTTGTACATGTAACATTTTTCACGCAAACAGTCTTGAGGCGTACTGAGAGAAAAGGTAATTAATTTCTGACGGAGTTTAGTTTAAGAACAACGCAGCGAAATTCCTGACTTATCTTGAAAGATATGCAAAATCGCTTTATCCTCTTTTGGTTTTGTGGTAGGATTTTGTCCTCTTCCAGGCAAATCGTTCACGTTTTCAATCTCCAAATACTGCATCTCACATTTCTGTACGAATGTCTATGATTTCCAGAAATATTTTCTAGCCGCTTTGTACGTTAATGTGTGCTCTTTTGGATGATTTGCAAGGAATTCTGTATACAACTAATTCATAACGTTTAGGAATTTCACGCAACACAAGAGTAACGAATCCCTAACATCAAAAATACAAAGCAACGATGAATTATAAATTGTGTAAGAGTATATAAAACAAAATAAAGATTTAAATACTATAACGCGTAAGGATCTACGGTGTATTTTCATCAAATAACGGTTCATTTCTTGTTAAACAGAATGCACCTGAGTTTCATATTTTCAACTGAATCAAAAATCTATGTTTTCCGATAAAAACTTGATTCGGTATTAGTGTAACTATTTTTATAATAATTAATTTATTAGAAATATGTATAATATTTAATAATTAATTTATTAAAAATATATATAATATTTAATAATTAATTTATTATTTATTAATCTATTTTTATAATAATTAATTTAATAAATATGATAATAATTTCATAAAACAGGTTATGTAGAAAGAAACAGTTTATTACATTTTTTCCATTAAATTAACAAACGTCCATGTGAAAAAGTAAATTGAATTATTTAATTATTACTGGAGAAATTTTATTAATTAAAGTTCATTAGAGGAAGCAATAATAATGAAAATTATCATTACGTGATTGCGCAGTGATCATAAAAGTTGATCGGTTTATACTAACGAAAATGAGACTCATAACAATATCTTGGATACATTATAAATTTAATTAATTATAAAATATAATAAATTATTCAACTAATTAACCTTACTCATAAATTCATTTCATTTGCGTAAAACCATTGGTCTTATAGGAACTGAATGATAAAACAATGTTTTAAAGCTGCTTGATTGTGTTATACACAAATCATATTAAAATACTGAACTTATTCAAATAGTCCAATTTTTTATTTTCATCTTTTATATTATTTAATTATTTACTGTATTTTTACTATTACATCTATTATATTTTATACATAATTGTTAATTGAGCCTAATCCAGGAACCACTGGCTGATAAAAAAAAAGGTCAATTTTGTAAAAGATCAAACACAGCTAAAACCCGTTAAAACTATATTGGATGTTCCAAAAGTCTTACAAATTTCATTTTTATTTAATTCTTTATTGTATGAAACTGATAAAGTGGCTGATTGGGATATCGCAAAATTTTGTGTTCTTCTTATCAAATTTCATACAGAAATTAACTTAGAATAAATGAGAATTTATTTTCATTATTATTAATTGTTTATCATGATGGATGTTGATTATCATTCTATATTTGGTATTTCTTAGAAATAGATTATCATTAAAACTACCATCAGATATAGCAGTTTATAATTCATGCACACATATTGAAATTTCGCAATTGATGATTAATGGCATTATTTTGCTGAATTAATTCAATAATGAATTTTAGGAAGCTTTTGAAATATTCAATAAGTGATGAAAACGACACGAGTGATTCGTTTAAGGAAACTGAACAAGTTATGCACAACTTGCGCATTTGTATAATCCAGTATCAAAAGTTGAAACGGTTAGTACTAACAATTGTAACACATTTTTAGTCTTATCAAATCTGAAAAGTAAAGTTCGAGGATTATTAATGATTATAATATTTTTGAACATTGACTATGTAGAAAATGGGGAAAGTAGATTTTCCTAAGTACAAATCACATATGAATCATACACAGATCAAAAATATTTCATTTTTTACTGTTTCAATTAAATTAACAAATTAAAAAGAAGTTTGGTAATTTCATTAAGTTTGGTAAATTTCTCAGCAATTTACCAAAAATTAACTTAATGATTTCCTTTCAATTCAACAGGAATGATACTTGATTTAGCAATTAATTTCAAAAAGCAGTTCATAGTAATATGCATCTTTGAAAATTACGTGCATCATTGGTACAAAAAGAATAATTAAATTAAGTCATTTTTCTTAGAGATTACGGAAATCAATTGTATGCATCGAGACATCGTTAAATTATTACTTTATTACAATACAACAGCTGTATTGCTTTCATATAAAAACATAATTAAAATATTAGATTTTCAGATTTGGTTTTACTATTTACATTTGTTTAATTTATTAAATGTAATATAATTTAACTGAAGAAACTTCATTACAAAGATACGTACAAAATATTCGAGAGACGTACACTTGGTACTTATTTTTTGCTATACTACTTCCAATGGGAACGAGAATAATTTTATCTATCCATACGGTAAGTTTTAAAAAAATATCAAATTAATTATAATGAAGACAATTTACAACTTTGATGTGCATGTAATCTTATTAAAAAATACAAAATAATGAAATTTACTAGTACAAATGGCATAAATAAGTTTCAGACAAAATTACTATTTCTATGTACATATATATTAACGAACATTTCTTTTTTCTTTTTTTTTAATTTTTTACCTCAAATTAATGGCTGATTATTTGTTTTCCATTGTATGCATTCAGTAAAG